>JASTWR010001047.1:0-61058 GCA_030770355.1 Harpagoxenus sublaevis | reverse complement strand
GCACACGGATGCAAATATTGAGAGATAATGTCAGCAAAATCCGGCTATCATATTATTTTTATTTTTTTGTATATGTATGCATATGTAAAGAAAGAACAAAAATAAAGATTATTTTGAAAAATAAGAAGAATCTATGTGTGTGTGTGTGTGCGTGTATGTATAATTAAAAATTAATAAAAAAATTAAAAAATCAATGTATTTTATGTTTATATATTTTGTATCGTAAAAAAACATGAAATTGTTACAAGCATTTTACATGTCATGCATATTACATGCATATATACAGGGTGTCATTTTAATCTATCAACGCTAATATCTCGAAAAATATGGAAGATACGGAAAAATGTTTCAGACAAAAGTTGTATGGTCTAAAGGGGGACATAAGATGGTGGCAATGATTTGACTTTGGATGGTCGTTTGAAGCTCACGTGAACGTCACCTTCAATTTCTTAAACGGAACCCCCTATATTGTAGTATATCGTTTGAAAGAGCATAAAATAAGAAAAATTTTGGCGCAAACCAGAGGTCGATACGTTGACCCGTTCGGGAGTTATTTAGGGTCAAAAATTGACTTTTTCCAACTTTGACTTTAAATAACTCCCGAACGGATCAACGTATCGACCTCTGGTTTGGGCCAAAATTTTTCTTACTTTATGCCCTTTCAAATAATATACTACAATATGGGGGTTTTACTTAAAACTTTTTACTGTCCCAGGGGACTGCAACTCAAAAATTTGAAATGGAACCCCCCTAATATTGTAGTATATCATTTAAAAGGGCATAAAATAAGAAAAATTTTGGCGCAAACCAGAGGTCGATACGTTAATCCGTTCGGGAGTTATTTAAAGTCAAAGTTGGAAAAAATCAATTTTTGACTAACTCCCGAACGGGTCAACGTATCGACTTCTGGTTTGCGCCAAAATTTTTCTTATTTTATGCCCTTTCAAACGATATACTACAATATAGGGGGTTCCATGTAAGAAATTAAAGGTGACGTTCACGTGACCTTCAAACGACCATCCAAAGGCAAATCATTGCCACCATCTTATGTCCCCCTTAGACCATACAACTTTTGTCTGAAACATTTTTCCGTATCTTCCATATTTTTCGAGATATTAGCGTTGATAGATTAAAATGACTCACCCTATATATATATTAGAGTGGCCCTTTTAAAAATGGTAATTTTGAATTTTGACTGCTTGAACGGTTCGGAAGGCTCGAAATAATAAATAAAAATCTGTGCAAAAGCGCAGCTTCCTATCTCAATTTTAACACGTGCCGCAGAGCACTTGAATTTTCCTATTAAAATCAAAAAGCAAATGATTTTAGTATGAATGCAATAACGATCGGAAAAATTTGAAACTTGGCAATCCTCTTACCTATAGATGTACCTATCTTCTGAAATTTTTATAGATTTTTATCTACATATTTCAGGTTGCTAGTGGTCGATGAAAATAAATTTTTTTTTAAATTCTTTAATCAAATAGCAAATGATTTTAGTATGAATGCAATAGCGATCGGAAAAATTTGAAACTTGGCAATTCTCTTACCTATAGTTGTACCTATCTTCTGATATTTTTATAGATTTTTATCTACATATTTCAGGTTGCTAGTGGTCGATGAAAAAAATTTTTTTTTAATTTTTGAAAAATCAAAGGAACCTTGTTTATTTATTTATTACTATAATTTTGTTTATATATTTATTTATTTATTCGCTGTTTTAAATAAGAATTCAATGCTTTTACACAATTATTTATCTCAAAAATCTTTCATGAGTGTCTCCTTTTTCGCATCAGGATATTTTTTTTTTATATAAGCATGTTTGCATCACAATTTCATCAATGTCAAAATTATACAGGATATAATCCTGCCAAAATATAAAAAAAATGGTTATAACATAATTTATTTAACTTTTTACAGTTACAAAAAATTATTCTCATCAACCTCTAGCAACTTGAAATATATAGATAAAAATCTATAAAAATGTCAGAAGATAGGCACAACTATAGGTAAAAGAATTGCCAAGTTTCAAATTTTTCCGACTGCTATTGCATTCATACTAAAATCATTTGCTATTTAATTAAAAAATTAAAAAATAAAATTATTTTTCATGGACCATTAGCAACCTGAAATATGTAGATAAAAATCTATAAAAATTTCAGAAGATAGGTATAACTATAGGTAAGAGAATTGCCAAGTTTCAAATTTTTCCGATCGTTATTGCATTCATACTAAAATAATTTGCTATTTGATTTTAATAGGAAAATTCAAGTGCTCTGCGGCACGTGTTAAAATTGAGATAGGAAGCTGTGCTTTTGCACAGATTTTTTTTTATTTATTTCGAGCCTTCCAAACCGTTCGAGCAGTCAAAATTCAAAATTAGCCTTTTTAAGGGGACCACTCTAATAAATAAATATATATATATATATATATATATACATTTGTGCATGCACAAATGTGAAAGTCAATGATCCTTTTCATCGTGTTCGCAATCAAATTATAATTGCAGATGTTGTCTCTCGTGATAATATTTCTACACGTTATTATTTATGATGCACTATAATCGCTAGTTAACTATATCCATCCCATAGGTACATACACTAAAAATGAAAAATAAGCCAAATTTTTATTTTTTATTTTATTTTAATTTACACCTCAAAATAAGAGAAGACTACTTACATTTTCAGTCAAATTAGAAAAGCAAAATATTGATTATAATGCGTAATTTAAAAAACGCAGCAGTAAAATTATATTAAACAAATAAGAACTAAATATGATTTAAAAAATAAAAACACTTTTAGAAAGAGAGATAAGCAATAATACACAAAAAATATACCCTTATATATATTATTTTAGAAATTCAAATATATAAAATAAAAAAGTGATCTGAAAAGTGGCTGAAATAGACAAAACTTAATCAAATCTTCCAATTCCATTTTTATTAATAATATATATATATTGATGGAATATATGAAATTTGAAGATTATCTGGTACACCTTCTTTGTAATTAGATTGATTGCTAATATATCTTTTAATATGCATAAAAAAATATTTCTAATTCTTAGTGCTTCTGCATGATAGTGCAATAATTTCAGATTTTTGCCATCACCTATTACTTCAGACTATCAATCTATTACTGAAAAGGAAGCTGTAGATTTAAAACAATAATGGAGAATTGTGAATAATATGAGGTTTCCAACGTTGAGCTTTTTATGTAAACTCTTTCAAGCAGAGGGTAACGCAGCTGATGAACAGTATAGATAACATAACTGAATAAAAATCTTAATTATTACAACATAATGATATTAATAATTAAGATTTTTATTCAGTTTGATATCAATACTGTTCATCAGCTGCGTTACCCTCTGCTCTGATGCTAAGACTGAGTGTATATTTTCCTATATAAAGATAGAATAAAGGCCGTAGCCGGATAAGAAGGGTCAATGTTCCTCCACACGGATTATGCTCATTTTTTTTCTTTGATTGCTATCAGTGTCTCTTACAATTTAGTCAAATATTAGCCTTTAACATTGAACTGTTTTGCTGTAAGAAATAAAAATAAAAATTTCAAAAATAATTCATATCTTTTAATTGGCTGAACCAATTGTGTTGAAATTTTAATATTTTGTAGATATTATTGAGACACATTTTTGGAAAATTTGGGAAAGGTTTATGATGACAGAAACATTGATAGAAAAATAAATAAATGTTGTCGATTTTTTTCAGTCCCGATATCTTTCTTGTACAATTACGAACAAATTTTTCTAGAATCTTGGAGCAGTTTCTTATCGGACATAATTTTTTGGAAGCAATAAAATGGGTAGGCGGTACTTTTAAAAACTAAAGTATTCTTCTTTTTTTTTTTAATATGATATGCTTTTGGTGCGGTCGCCATATATTTTATTTAGAATTTTGAGACAGTATTCTACAAGTAATTTTTTCGAGCCAATAAAATAGGAAGGCGGAAGTTTAAAAAAATTAGATTTTTTTTATTTTTTAAATTTATGATGATTTTTGTATCATTGCCATATTTATTTTGTTATGTAATGTTTTATAATATAATTAGACTTTTGACACGGTATTCTACAAGTACTTTTTTCGAACCAATAAAATGGGTAGAAGGTACTTTAAAAAACAAAATATTTTTTTTCAAAATTATAAGTTTTTTGGTACCATCACCATATTTTTGTTTAGAATCTTGGAATGGAATCCTACAAGTAATTTTCTGGAATCGATTAAATAAATAGGTGCAGGTACTAAAAAAATAATAAAATAAAGTAAATTGAAATAATTATAAAAGGATAAACTTTAATCGTATTAAATTAAATGTTTATTAATGAAGTACACATACACATACACGTACACACACTCAAAATAATGAATTATACATACACATTCTTTCACATAGTCACTCTCATACTATTATTTACACTATTTATAATTATATATTCATATGGATGGACTAATCTTCATCAGTATCTTTATTGATAATAGGCGTGATATGCCGGCTGTTTTAAATATATTTAAATATATTTAGTATTTATATATTTAATATTTCTTTATTTTTTTTATTTTTTTTTATTTATTTTATTTAATATATTATATATTTAATATTTAAATATATTTAAAACAGACGGCATCACACCTACTATCAATAAAGATAGTGATGAAGATTAGTTCATCCATATGAATATAACTGTAAATAATAGTATGAGAGTGATTATGTAAACGAATGTGTATGTGTACTCCATTATTTTGAGTGTATGTATACGTGTATGTGTATGTGTACTTCATTAAAAACATTAGATTTAATACGATTATAGTTTATTCTTTTATAATTATTTCAATTTACTTTATTTCATTATTTTTTTAGTACCTGCATCTATTTATTTAATCGATTCCGGAAAATTACTTGTCGTAGGATTCCATTCCAAGATTGTAAACAAAAATATGGCAATAGTACCAAAAAGCTGTGATAATTTTTGAAAAAAAAGATTTTGTTTTTTTTAAGTACTTTTCACACATTTTATTGGTTCGTAAAAATTACTTTTGTAGAATACTATCTCAAAATTCTACATAAAATATATATGGTAATTGTACCAAAAGCATATATCATATTTTAAAAAAATGAAAAAAATACTGTATTTTTTAAAAGTACTACCTACCTATTTTATTGCTTCCAAAAAATTATGTCCGATAAAAAACTACTCCAAAATTCTAGAAAATTTTTTTCGTAAATGTACAAGAAAGATATCGGGACTGAAAAAAATCAAGAACATTAATTCATTTTTTTTATCAATCTTTCTGTCATCAGAAATCTTTCCCATATTTTCCACAAATGTGTCTCAATGATATGTACAACATATTAAAATTTCATCAAAATCGGTTAAGCCGATTAAAAGATGAATTATTTTCGAAATTTTTATTTTTATTTTTTACAGCAAAACAGTTCAATGTTAAAGGCTAATATTTGACTAAATTGTAAGAGACACTGATAGCAATCAAAGCAAATAAAATATGTATTTACGCACATGTGTGCATAAGAATATATGTAATTTATAAAAAGCGGGTGCTTGTTAGCCTTGGTACGTTACTGCCTTCTGCTACGGACGGCCAGAAAGCATTTTCGGGCCGTATTGCTAAGAATTCGTGCGTCCCGCGTAAAGCAATTCAGTGGTGTGTGTACGTGTACGGACATACACCACTACATGGAACCTGAAATTAGTTTTTCAACGTTGGTGACACTGAAACCGGAGTTTCGCGTTGCCACCACGCGAGGTCTCCAATATCAATTCGGAGTTTGCCTGGGTCTCCTGCCGACCCTTAATAGTGACTGTTATGCACTCTAGCGGTGAAGTAAAATAGCTAAACAGCGTTCCAGCTACAAGTCGACACTGTGTAACACTGTGTCGCACAGTGCATGACTGTGTTCAATAGCTGGAAAGCACCCAATGGTTTAAAGTACAAAGTTCAAACAAGAAGAAAAGCTCAAGGCTGGACAAACAGATCATCGAGTGGGGATCGATCATGTCTTTTCCCCTAGGGCGGAAACGTGAAAAGTTTCATGTAACTATCTCTTTCTATTGGTGTTGAGTAGAAAGAGATAGTCACATGAAACTTCATTTTTAACGTTTCCGCCGTAGATGAAAAGTTACGTGGTCGACCTCCGGATGTATCTTGAGACAAGATAAACTGATGAAAATTACAAAAGTGAACAGATTTACTAAATTTCGACCAATAAAATCGTAGATGCTCTAGTGAACTTCCTCACTTTTGTAAATTTTCACGTTTCAAGATACATATATAATCGACCCCCAGGTCGGAATGATGAAAGCGAATGCGAATTTTTTATTAATTTCTTCTCAAAGTAAAAAAGTATCGATGACGTATATGACTTTTGGTAGCAAATGTCTTTCATGGCGGATCATGTAAGGGCAGTATTCATAGTCGGTTCTTATATTTAAGACGTTTTAAGTTCTATATTAAGATGTCATGAACCAATCACAGAGCCGTATTAGCGTCTTAAGACAGTATTTAAGACAGTCTTGAAATAAGATCCGACTATGAATACCGGCTTAAGTTGCTATGAGGTTTGTTCGTGTTGCTTGAAATCCCTAAAAATTTAGGCACTTAAAACGAGAAAATATATATTTGGACGTTGGAGAGAGAGAAAGCGAAGATTCTAAGTGCAAAAAGTGTAAGCAAACAGACATATGGCGAATAATGTATGTTGTATGTAGGCACGGAGAAGAAGTTAAGGTTTGTTATACTTGCGATGTCGGGAAACTCATTAAATAAATGCGCGTAATTTAATAAAAGTCGTTTATTCAGACGTGTGGCTTGCTTGCTATTACTAAAGCCTTATTGTGTCCACGATACTAGAAATCGCTCCGAGATCTTGGACGGAGAAGGAATTAACCAATCGCATTGGTCAATTGGTCGAATTGTTTAAATATGATTGGTCAATTCTTTCTCCTAGCCCAGTCAAAATAGGTCCGATTTAAGCAAATAAAAGAAATATTTCCTAGTCTTGAAACTTGGTAGAGATGTTCGTTTAGGCTTACTAATGAACGTCCAAAAAGTCCTGATAGATTGAAAGTGAGCGTTCGCCGTCATCTTGAAAAATAGGTGCACTTTTTCAGTTTTTATCTCGTTAAATATTGACTTTATCGAATATATCTCGTTAAATATTGACTTTATCGAAAAAATAGTTATTATCAAAATGAAAGCTTATTAAATTCTCTATAAAAAAGGAAATATGCAATTTTTTTATAACTATAATAGTTTTCGGGAAAATTGGCTGCGAATGTCGCGTGAGCTCCAAATACTTTCTCTATTATGACTATTATATACAGGGTGGTAGTTAAGTACTCTAAAAGATTATAAGGGGTAATTCCTCACATAAATTTAAGACGAAAACTTCATATGACCATATGCCCGAAACGGCTTAGTTTCAAAAATACAGGGTGTTAAAGTTGAAGGAAAAATTTCGTTTTTTCCAAAAATTTTGAAAACCACGGGTTATTTTGATGAAACTTTGTATATGTTTAAAGTTTCATCAAAATAACCCGAATGGTTTTCAAAATTTTTGGAAAAAACGAAATTTTCCTTCAACTTTGACACCCTGTATTTTTGAAACTAACAAGCCATTTCGGACATATGGTCATATGAAGTTTGCGTCTTAAATTTATGTGAGAAATCACCCCTTATAATCTTTTAGAGTACTTAACTACCACCCTGTATACAGGGTGTTTCAGGACTTCTGCAACAAACTCTGAGGAACGATAGGTCTCGCAAAAAGGATCATTTTTTGTTAAGCAATTCATGTCCTCTGATGCGTCGTTTAGGAGTTACGCGACCGCACAGACAGGCCTTAGGTGACATCCCAGATATCCAAGCGTGAAAGAGCATATATATTGAGCAAATGAATACATTGCATGTGTTTGTTATATATTTGCTATACATTTGCTATTTTTCTCATAAAAATTGTGCGGGGTCCTTTGAAAACAAAGAAAATATTAAGGACGTTCACCGGAAAATCGATTTTCTCTAAATTTTCTTGAAACTGCATATACGTTAATATAAGTGTGCTTTATGTGATGGTATAAAGTTCAGTACCCCTTGCGGTATTAAAAATCGAGATACTGAGCTTCAAAGTGCACACTTTTAACACGGGATTCCTATTCCGAGCTATTGTAAAAGAGACATTATAATTAATTGTGAAAAAGTTTTCTCTAAATGTTTTTGAAAAATTAGTATATAATGCTCCATAAAAATAGAAATAATATGTGATGTGTCAATACCACTTGCGGTACTCGTTTTCGAGAAATACTTGTGTAAAGTACGCATTTGGTTAATTTTTCGTTCGATTCAGAGTGACGGAAGAGAGAGGCGTCAGCGGCTTGGCAACACCGCATGAGTACTGTTGAAAAAAATTGTAACGATATGGAAGGGAAACTATTGGTATATATAATAAAATAGGTTTATACAGTATAATATATTATCTATTATACATATTTGATTTCGGATATCCCCAAGGATCTTTCTTTTAGTTAAGATGAGAGAAAATTCACAGATCTTTTAAAATATCTCGTGTAATCTTTCCTTTGAAAATACCTATAAAGACAATAAATGTATTAATATATATATGCTTTTTATAAAACTAATATTTAAATATGTTACGATAGTTATTTTACTGTTTATACATACTTTGTACAGCTGATGTTGCTCGGAAGCAAGTATGTCAGCCAGTTGAATGTAACCGTTGTGCTCGTTCATCTCGGACATGACCGAATGAATCAACGAGCCAGCCGCCGTCGGGAAACAATAAAACATTAAATAATAATTGTTTCACAGCCTGATTTTAGATCCCCGCATTCGGTTCCGCTTGTGCTATTATATTTTGCATTAATGTTTTCGCGCACCTTTGTATAATGCTGCATCGTAGATTTCCATCTTTCGAATTCTGAATTGTACTGCGTCTTTCTGTGATCGTACGCAACCTTTTCCGTGAACGTGGCATACGTCGGCAACTCTTCCGGTGGCGCAGGTTTACCGTGACGATATTGCGAGAACCATTCGCCGAAACCTTCTTGAGCGTAAAGATACGTTTTATAACAAAGGTAGTCTCTTATCGATGCAGCCGCTTTCTTCGACAAATTATTAGTTATCGTAAGATTCGTGAGTGTGCAGTCCATAGTCGGATACTCGGTCATAACTGATTCTATCGAATCTGATGGGATCTATGCAACATAAAAATAATACCGTTAATATAAAAATAACTACCGTTTAACTAAGAATAAATAAATTAATAAAAGTAATTCATTGCAGAATTATTTATAAACTGCGCTGAATTACCTTGTTAAATGCTTTTCGCGCCTCATCGATCTTTTCGTTAGTCAGGAAGTATCTAATGAGCGCGTTTGTTTGTCGTAAAGCTTCTTCTCTTTGACTTTGATAGAAAATCAGCCAATCCAGACCATTAATCTTTTCCATATCCGCCTCGGCATCGCATTCTAGATGTTTCTTACGTATATTTACCACCACCAATTTCGTAATAGCTTCTACATTCAAGTTCACGTCTTCCGTCGCGCGTAAACATTTCTTCCGCTGTTCATGCTCTTTAACACATTCTAAGTAAGAGGCATAGTTGGTTATTTGATCCTCCTGAGGTAACGTGGCTGTGTAGGACGCGATTAAAGTCGGATCGCCTATTTCAATAAGGACGCGAACGTATACCAGCAATACTTTGTCTTCTACTTTATCTTTTGTACTTTTCCCGATGTGCCTGAAGAACGTACAGTATTAGATGCGCCAGGAATCTGAGGAACTGCGAGTCGCAGGCACCGATATCAATCACAATCATACTTTCAATCTCTTCCATCAACTTCAGTATCGATCTAATATTATATATTTTTGAATTAAATGATCGGGTTTGTTAGATTGTTAGATTGGGCACGTATTACTGGATTTTTCGACGCGTACAATTCTTTGAACGCGTCTTCCAACGAGATTTTATTTTTCCAATATTCCTCCGGCATAATTGTATATATTTTCACCATCATTAACCTCAGTGCTGATTCGACTTTGATATCTAGAAGGCTCTTCACATATGCATTTTGCCAAGACGATGCTATCTGTAGTAGTAGTTGGACATTGCCGCAAAGACTTGCGTATATGGCACGATAGAATACACCTGCATGGAAAATATTTCTCTATATTTATTTACATATAACAAACAATTAAGTCTATAATTTATCATAAAGTTAAAAATGAGTAAAAATTTTAGTATTTTAAAATCTTTAGAAATTATTCTAACAAAGTGTTCTACATGATTACAATATTATTAAATAGATTACCTATGTGGGTTTGAGATAGTTCCCAAGCGCATAATTTCCAAAGACTTCTGTTAGGATTCCCTTCGATTGGTAATTTAGTGTTTGTCAATGGATGGATTAATTACCGTAATTTGGATCGTGATTATAAATCCATCCTAATAAACATGCGGCTCTCCAAGGTTGGCCACAGCTAGTGCATAGCCAGTGCTTGTGCTTTCTGAAGACGTCCACAACGTACCTATGAAAAATCTTAACCTTGAGAAGAAGTACGAGTTCTTCGTTCTCATGCTCGAATACATTTAGAATAATGTGCAGTTTAATTCTATGATCTACGCTGCTAAAATCAGTATACGAATATTGCACGGTACTGCCAAAAAAGTTTGACGTCTCTTCACCCTTCAAAGTTTGGCTGCCGACCTTGATGCTCTGTAGCAAGCCTGAAAAATAACATACAGAGAGATACAAATAAAGATAATATTGAAAAATAAAGATAATTGATGATAAATGATAAGGTAAACATAATTCAAACTGGTTGTATTGGTCAAAATAAAAGTGATGCTTCAAGCGGAAGAAAAGTACTTGCTCATTTTCTTTATTCACAACTAAACGTTTTTAATAGTGTGTCAAGCAATAGCATATCGGAGTTTGTTAACTTTACCTCCTAGCATTGACGTCAAGCTTGATGTCATAGGAGCAAATGCATTTTCTTTCTCACCATCGCTACTATGGGACTTTGTGTCGATGATCGTTGATTTGACCATTTTATTTTCATATGCTGTGCATATGTTGTCTGTTAATGAACGTTGTCATCTTCTTCTTTATTATTTGCTTAGGCTCCTGCCTCCCAGCGGAGGTCAATACGGCCCGTAAACTTAGTCAACTATGATTGCTCTGTTAATATTACTTCGCTACCGTGGTGGCTTCTTCTTGATCACGGGCGTTACTGTCTCCACACGGAGACTATCTGCCCTGGGTGTCTGTATGTATTTTAGCGTGTAACGTGTATCTGGCAATCTCAAAATAAGCGGCAACTTCAATAGGTGACAGGTGTGTAACTGTGTGTGTTTGTCCGCGGTATTGAGCTCGGGTTACCGTGGGCACGCTACTTCCCAGGAACTGCGCGGATCACTTCCCCCTGCGGTAGTGTCTGTGTGTGTGTGTAGGGTGCATGTGTGTGTATGTCCGCGGTGATGTACTCGAGAGACCGTGGGGTGGCTAAGCCCAAGGAACTGCGCGGATCACTTCCCCCTGCGGGTATGAACGTTGTCATGTCTAGAGACCTAGATAATCAGAGATGCGACATTGAACCTCATGGCCTGATTGGCTGCCTAATCACGTGGTTATAACGCCATTTTGCTTCCCTATAATTGCATTTTATTAACAATCAGTGGTACGTATAATGCACATTTGTATAATGTTAATGGCAATTTATTGTTGAAAACAATAATAGAAAAATATCTACAGTGATTTTATTTAGGAAACACTTACTCTTTCCCCCTTCTTCTCCTTGCAACTTAACCTCACTCTGTCAATTTCTCTCACTTTGGCTGCGTTCCGAGTTACGCACGAAGCGCTGTAAGCATCGCTCCATCTTCGTTTGATATACGATGTGCAACGAAGACAGAATGATGCTTACAGCGCTTCATGCGTAACTCGGAACGGACCCTTTATAAGTACTCATAATGGAAGCAACATGGCGGATAATCGGAATAATCGCGATTAGATTGCGATAGCTCGATATATCTAACCTGACCTGACCGTCAATGGGTCCGTTCCGAGTTGCGCATGAAACGCATAGACTGCATTACTGATGCACAGCGCTTCGAAATCGTTCCGTTTTGTCAATGCGCATGAAGCGCTTTAATTATTCGGAACGGTTTCCTGCGCGCTCTGTGCGTTAATGCGAATTGAAAATGTGAACGCCGTGCAAAACGTCAACAAACGTAGATGAGACACCTTTTTTAGAAGTGGATAAACATTTTTGGTTAATAAACAGACATTAGTTACGTTTAATTTTTTATTTTATTTCTGTTATATTATCAAGTCTTATATTTAGTCGTACATTTCGTGTATTGTAAAATGTGAACAAAATAAGTAGTATTTTTTAAATGTTTGTACTTTTACATTTTATAAAATAAAAACTTTTTCTTAAAAATTCTTGAAAAAAGCGTTTAAAAGATATTTCTTGGTAAGGTAAGCCCAAGCGTATAAGCAAAAGTCTGTTTAATTTTATGTTACGTTATTGCTCGTAACCATAATACCATAATAACGTAACATAAAATCAAACTTTGAGGATTACAACCAAAAACTTAAAACTCGTAATTAATTAAAATAAAATATACTAATTAATATAAAATAAACAACCTTCAAAACTCCACAACTTATAGTATAACGCTTAACTTTAAACTTATTTCTTGCAAGCCTAAAGAGTACAAACTACATTTTATTAAGAAATTGTTGCAATATGGAGACTATAATGACTTCTGTACGTCAATTTGCTCTTTATGCCTTTGTCACGTTGTTTTCTGTTTTCTTCACGTATCTTTTCCGAACAAAGTACGTCCGTACGTATTCAACGTCCATGGCGATTAGTATGATGTTAGCCGACAACTGACACTTTTTTTTTTTAAATTAGGTGTGATATTGATTGTATTTTGTTTGTAGATTATTGTAGTGTATTTATTTTTGTTTGTTAGTTTATTTAATTTTTAATTAAAAATGTTTAAAGTGTCAGTCGTCGGCTAACATCATATAATACATCAAACAGATTATACAATAAAAAAGCTCTTTTGTAGTTAGATGTATTTTGTTTGTTTTTTTTATAGTAAGGTTAAGAAGTTTTGTAGTCTCTTCAAAAATTGTTTATAATTAATAAATACATTTTTGGAACTATATGTAAAGATCTCCGGAGCGCTAACGTCGTTTCTAGATCTTTGATTGTTGGGTAGCTACATATAGTTCCACAAATAGTATTTATTAATTATAAACAATTTGAAGAGACTACAAAACGTTGAAGAGACTACATTTCTTAACTTCACTACAAAACCCTAGAAATAAAATATATTTTGTTGAAGAGTTTTGTATAGTGAAATCAAGAAGTTAAGAAAATATATTTTGTTTTTAGTGGTTAAGAAGTTTTGTAGTCTCTTCAAATTGTTTATAATTAATAAATATATTTGTGGAACTATGTAGCTACCCAAAAAATCTAGAAACGACGCTGGCCCTCCGGAGATGTTTCGATCATGTTAGAGTCGTTGGAGAGTTGACTGCAATGCCTGGTTTCTACAGATTGATTATCGGGTAGCTACATAGTTCTACAAATGTATTTATTAATTACAAACAATTTGAAGAGACTACAAAACTTCTTAACTTTACTATAAAACTCTACAAACAAAATACAATTAACTACAAAAGAGCTTTTTTATTTTATAATATGTTTGATGTATCACATATTATGTTAGCCGACGACTGACACTTTAAACATTTAATTAAAAATTAATTATGGATTAACAAACAAAAATGGATGCACTACAAAAACCTACAAATGAAATACAATAAATTTCAGACCTATTTTTTTTTTAATTACATAATACATGGCTAGTTTTATGGTCCATAATTAAATAATTATTAAAAATTAATTATAAACTAACAAACGAAAATTAATGCATTACAATAATCTACAAACGAAATACAATCGATTTCACACCTAATTTTTTTAAAAAAATGTTGGTTAACATCATACGAATCCCATGGCTGACTCATCTGTTGTTCGTTCCGAATTACACAAGAAGCGCATAGACCGCATAAACGCATCAAACGCATCAACTGCCTCAAGTCGAAATAGAAGCAGTCAATGCGCTGGGAGGAGTGCTAAGAATTCAGGACGTTTAGTACAATCTAGGGAATCCTTAGCATTATCAAAGCGCTCCCAATGCGCGCATTGGCTAAATCGGAACGACTTTCTATGCAGTCTACGCGCTTCATGCGTAACTCGGAACGCACCCAATGTCGCATCTCTGTTATCTAGGACTCTAGTCATGTCGAGGTCGACGGGGTCTCGACGTAAGTAGAGATCCTCTAGTTAGAGATTGGACACCGTGTAGACAACTTTTGATTGGTTTCTTGATCCGCCACATTGTTCAGGACAACTACGAGGGAATTTAAGTTTTACTTGTTAAATATTTATAAGTATACTTAAATAATAAATTAATTTTGTTAAAATTATGAACTATTAAATCAAAACATTACAATTATAATTATTTAACAAAATATTTATATCAACTTTATGCTAAAGCCTTGTGTCCACGATTCAAGAACTTGGTCCGAGATCTCGAACGGAGAAAGAATTTACCAATCGCATTGGTCAATTGGCCAAATTGTTTAAGTCCGATCGATCAATTCTTTCTCTGTCTGAGATCTCGGACCAAGTTCTTGGATCGTAAACACAAGGCTTTACAAATATAATATATATAGTAAGTAAGAAAGAAGGCTTTTTCATTAAAAAACAAGAAGTATAGGTTGAGAGATAGGTTAATAAGTTAATTAAATATCAGATATAATTACCTAACTAATGTTTTCTGTCTTTAATTACTTTTTAACATGTACATAGATGTTTCTACGTCGGATGCAAAAATAATATTATTATTTATTAAATTTATGTAATTTAAAATATAAATAGGAAGATAGAGAATTTTGATAGTGGTTGTATATATTCCGCGCCAGTGTTTGAACACATAATTATAACGTGTATTTTTAAATTTTTGTAAAAATCAGATTTTTTTAAAACTTAATATAATCATATAAGAGTTCTTAATTAAATTTATTTTTTGTGTGTTTAAACTACATAAATACTAAATTGATTTAAACATGTTTTTAATAGCGCGCCATATAGGTGTCCTGAACATTATGGCAGACGGGGACGGTATCCAATCTCTTACTTGAGAATCACTAGACGTAACCCACACAGCACAAAACTGAACAAATACCTTTCAGAGACCTTCGCAAAGCGTTACAAAAAAGATCTCATAAATGTCTCATACACGTCTCAGATACGTGAAAATGTCCGCTCATTTGTCACAAAGACGTTTATGAAAGGTTGCACAGACATCTCCTAAACATTTTGCAACATCTCTGAGATGTTTTGCAAAACATTTTGAGTACGTTACATACAGGTATCTGGCAATTATGACATGCGCTAAAATAGGATAATTTTTATTTAAGATTTGAAGAAATAATATTGTTTCACATTTGAAAAAGTTTTTTAATATTGAAAAACATACATCTTACTTTGGAAAATCTAGTCTTATATATATTTATATCATCGCAGCAATCTTGCTGGCAAAGATATACGTCTTGCGGATGTCATGATTTTGCTTCGCCTGGACCTGCTTATATACGCTCTCAACTGAAACTTACTTACGAGTTAATCTCACCACTATGCGCCGCCTATCGGTGTCATTGCGAACTAGCATGGAAAGATGCGCTACCGTGCATCTTTCTTAAAATATCTCAGGAAATTCTTAACGAAAGAGAGTTGCATTATAGTGTTTTGAAAATGTCTCGACAAGGGCTACAAGAATATGCAATCAAAACTATTTTTTATTTAACCCCCAATGGTATTTTATTTAAAAAATTTAAGATGCTTTTAATCTAAATTTTTTATATAGAAGCCCCTATTTTTATTGTATATTCTTATAGCCCTTGTCACGACGTTTTTAAAACACTATAATAAAGTTTTCTTTTGTTAAAAATTTACTGAGATATTTCAAATTTTGTCATAATATTTTTAATATAAAATATGAAATATCTTGTAAAGTATTCACTTTTCGATGACTTTACCTTAATACTTTTATACATAGAATAATCAAAGAAATCGAATAATAATATTAATTTTTACATTTGTAATTTTTCAAAATTAAGTTTGTCCACAAAATGCAATCAAATTTTTTAAAATAAATTTGTCTGTTTTTTTACATCATTCGATTCCTTTCATTATTCTACGTATAAAAGTATCAAGGTAAAGTCATCGAAAAGTGAATACTTTACGAGATATTTCATATTTTACAATTAAAAATATTATGACAAAATTTGAAATATCTCAGAAAATTCTTAACAAAAGAGAGCTTTATTATAGTGTTTTGAAAAAGTCTCGCGACAAGGACTACAAGAATATATAATAAAAAGTAGGAGGATTTCATTTAAAAAATTGAAGGTAACTTTCATGTGACCTTTAAATAACTGTCCAAGGTCAAATCATTGCCACCATCCTATGTCCCCCTTGAAACCGTACAACTTTTGTCTGAAGCATTTTTTTCTATAGAATCACAAATAAAAAAGTTATTTCATGAGGTGTAAGAGATAAAGGAAACACCTTGTATACATACATATAATATTTCAGCATCTTTCAGACTTCAGACTTGTATGTAAAAACTTTTCATAAACATTGCGTAAACGTTTTAAATGTTACGTTTCTATGTTATGTATTTTAGATGTATCAACGACGTTTAAGTGTTACTTAGAAACTTTTAGAAACTTTGAAACGTTTCTGAAACATTTCTGTTTAGTTTTGTGCTGTGTGGGAAGTAACTCGCTGCTTCTCCAAAAAATATGTAATTTTCACAATACTGCCGATAATGGTCTGTTCTTTTTCGCTACACATGTAAACTAGTGCATAAGTTCATTTGTTGTACTAGTGCAGAAGTGCAGCGAAAAAGAACAGAGACCTAAATTTATTTTTATTTTTATTTTGAATACAAAGCTTTCCCAAATAAAAATTCCAATGAAGATGTCATCCCCAAATGATTTCCAATCGATTCCATTTATAATAAACATTAAACATAGTTGCTATCTGCTAACTTGACGCTCGATAAATTTTGTTAATAACAAAAAATCTATTCTTTCCCAAATGTTTAAACAATTTTCCCAAACTTCCCCAAATAATTCCCAAATTATATGAAAAAGAATAATTCAAAAATATTCAATTTGTCTGCTAACTCTACGGCGGTACTGACTTCAGGTGGAAGGCATTAATGACCGCGACTGTACGTGCGCTGGCCTTAAAGCGATTCTCACGTAAGTGCTGGTCTATAACCTTGCTTTAAGCAGAGAGAAGGATGAGAGCGGTCATGGGCGCATTCATGGAGGATAGAGATAAGGAGGTCGAACTCCTATAGGCGATGCGTCAGATTCATGAACCCAAAAGTGGTTGTCGATATTAGTTCGAAGTGCTAATCGAGATGTCGCTTCCGTCCCATAACGGCGTATTCATGTATACAGTGCGAGTGTATGTTAGTAGATTACTACACTCGTGATAGTCGCGATCAGCTGATTATAGTTTACGCGAGCGTTATTTCTGTAATAACTAATTGCGATAATTCACTCGTTTACGTGGAGTAAATTATCGTAATGTTACTGTAGAAGTAACACTCGCGTATAAAACATAGAATAAGTGAAGAAGAACGATTTTCTGAAATGAAAACTGTGTGTTACATATATCTCCTTGGGGTTATATATACAAATAAGATTATATATACAAATAAGATTACATTTTTTTATTACTTCATACTTTTAAATTGCAATACTTGCAAGAATATGTTAAGAAGCATAATAGTTTATAGACATACATACATTATAGTTATCTTGCACGATTAAATAAAGTTTTTCAAATTTTCATATTACTCATTACATTTGCTGTATTTATTTTCCGGTAAGATATAAAATATGTCGTACTAAATAATAGAAAAATGTAACTCAAATTGACTCTGCAGACCACATATCCTATCTCCTCCTGTCTCTTCCCGAGTCCCGACTGCCAGATGCCAGTTTGTCGATCGTAGCGCGCTGTCGGTGTATGTTTTTCGAACTACTACTGTAACTGGGTTTTGGGCTTATCTCGAAACATGAAGTTCGACCTCCTTATCTCTATCCTCCATGGGCGCATTTTAGCTGTCACCTTATTCCGAGGCGCCTCTATGTCCATAAAATGTGGACATTGAACTACGTATCCAATGTCCACGAATCCCGTAGGTAATGTCCACGATTTTGTGGACCTCTTCCGTGCTATGTCCACGATTTTGTGGTCCTCTTCCGTGCTATGTCCATGATACTGAAAATCAATAAGGTGAATGAGTAAGACAAGGACCGACAAACAATCGCTTTGTTCTTGTCTCACGTATCACGTTACGGTAGGCACGAAGCGAGCTAGCAGCGGCGAAGCCACGGGGGTGCAACTCGTAGGAGAAGGGGAGAAACATCATGGCGGCAGGGCCATGCAGGATCGGGGGTAATGCGCGCGCATATCGTGAGCCGAAGCAAGCCGAACGTCGATCGGGCATGGTTGGCGTCGGAGACTCGGAGACACGAAAAGTGTAAGTGAAAAGTCATTGTGGCCATATTGAATTTCGGTGGTGCCTCGTGGATCGCGATCGCGGAGTATCAGGGGCTCTTCTTCTTCTTATCCATCGAAAGACTCACACTGCCGATCGACCGTTCCAGTGTTTGGAGTGCCACAAAAATTTCCCCACGTCCACGGCACTACGTTGTCATTTGACGCTACATAATTGTCAATCGCGACCGCTTCCTTGCATTTACTGCGGTCGGCTGTTCATGGATAAGACCAGTCTAGCGAAACACGAGGAGTCAGGTATACGCCTAACGAACAACGCTACATGTCAGAAGACCTTCCATACCATAACCGACTTGAGTATGCACAAGAAGCATCACAGATGAGCGAGAAAAACCGGTAATGTTAATGTATAGTCGTAGAGCAGACCTCGGCAAGAAATGCACTTCTCGGCCGATTTTCAACTGGCCCCGCCTAGCGTTGTTCCCCTTACCTCGCCGTCCCGCGCGCAGCCTACGAGTCGCTCGAGGCTCAGGACCGTAAAAATATGTTTACAATAGCTTTCTACGTCACCCGTGAGGGACTATTGTTGACGCGTTTTATTTTGAAGTGTATCCCCTGTAAGCCTAATCCACTGATGACGTATACGACTCTTTAACCAATTAAAGCATAATTAAAGAAATTAACAAGAAATGAAGAAAATTTAGGTCAACTTCGGAACTTTTTACAGCTAGCGGGAACGCCGATTTGCATATTAGATGTAGCCTTATAAGACGCGGTAAAGAATCGTCGCTTAAAGAACATTTTTCACTTTTTATAAATTAAAGAACTTTCTGACGTCGTGTACATATTTTTCGTTATGTCTTAACGAGAGCACCGATATTCGACACACGAGTCAACTGAGTATTTTTACTCGAATCGTACAAGACGATTTCTCGTGTGTTGAGGAGCTTTTAAATTTCGTCCCTTTACATACCACGACGATGGGTCTTGATATTTTTGTAGCAGTTAAAGAATTGCTTAAAAAATTTGGCATCAATTTTAATAAATGTTCTTCGATTGCAACTGATGGCGCGAGGGCTATGACCGGTTTAAAGATAGGATTTGCCGGACAATTAAAGCAGCAAAATATTAATATCCCCCTTGTACATTGCATAATTCATCAAGAAGCACTAAGCGGCAAAGTTGTAAAACTGTGAACAGCTATGGAGACTGTGACAAAAATAATTAATATAATTAAAGGTGGACAGAAGTTCCTTAGTCCATCGAAAATTTAAATTATTTCTCGAGTAACATAATACTATTCACACAGATGTCCCACTTTATTGTTCAGTACGTTGGCTTAGTGCTGCTAATTGTTTGGAAATATTTTTTGCCATAAGAAAAAAAATCCTCCCTTTTCTTGCAAGAAATAAACAATCCTAAATTTTAGGAATATATAGTCATTTTGCAAGATATCACATTTCTCTGTGAACTTGTCTTCATTACTGACATGACTAATCAATTTAGGCTTCTCAATTTAAAGCTGCAAAGACCAAATCAAAATAATTCCCAATTAGTTAGTCATGTCGATTCTTTCCAAAGGAAATCACAGTTATTCAAATCTTACTTAAATAATAATAATTTTCACTTTTTTCCTTCTTGCCAGATTCTTATCGAAGAACACGGCTGTAACTGTAATTTCAAGGAATATCAGTGGATTAGGCCTACAGGGAATACCACTTAAAAAAAAAACGTGTCAACAATAGTACCTCACGGGTAACGTGGAAAGTTATTGTAAACATATGTTTACGGTCTTGAGCCTCGAGCGACTCGTAGGCTGCGCGCGGGACGGCGAGGTAAGGGGAACAGCGCTAGGCGGAGCCAGTTGAAAATCGGCCGAGAAGTGCATTTCTTGCCGAGGTCTGTCGTAGAGATTAGTATGTAACATTCTGTGATATGTAGTTTACTCGCGTATAGGATTCGACGATTATAGAGTTGCTTAAACGTAATACATGCATACAATCAGGCAATTTGCATTTTTAGTTTCTCTTTGATATATTTGGTTTTCGAACTCTTTAATTGTACGGTTTTTTCTTTTTCCCTCTTATTATAGAATCGTATTTTCTGTTATGTGTTGTATTATTATAGACTTTATTTGAAATTAAAATGTATTTTATTTTACACACTTTGACATAAAAATGTATTTTATGTTACACTTTAAAATTAAAATGTCTATTATTATAGACTTTATTTGGAATCAAAATGTATTTTATGTTACACACTTTGACATAAAAATGTATTTTATGTTATACTTTGAAATTAAAATGTCTATTATTATAGACTTTATTTGAAATAAAAATGTATTTTATGTTACACACTTTGACATGAAAATGTAATTATATGTTACACACTTTCAAATAGAAATGTATTTCATGTTATAAATTTTGAAATAAAAATGTATTTTATTTTATATGCAATTAATTTGTTCTTTATTGCGCATTCCCTCATTTAATGACGAAAATAACATTATTTATATTATTTACAGTTCATATAGGCCGTGTTCCGATATACACTGCCATTATTGAAAATCTATAGTTTACGTATAACGTAAATTATAGATTTTCAGTACTGGCAGTGTATTCGGAACACAGCGGACAGCCACAGAATGTAGTTCCAGGGCCATGCCACTTGGAGCGCGTCGATCGCGCGGCGTTTCGTGTTTCCAATGTTATACAAAGAGCTTGCGCTTCTAATTGTATATGTTCTGTGGGCGAAGCCAAATTTTCCTGTTAGGCTGCGATTTCACTATCAATCTGACGCTAGCGTCTAGTCAATCACATGACCTCATTTTCGACGCTAGCGTCCAGAAAAGAAAGCTGGATTTGTTCAGCTTGGGGCGTCAAGAGTTTGTTGTCTGTGGGTGCGATCAACGGACATATTCAAACTCATTATCGCGCCTTTTCGGATTCTCAATAATTATTGAATGTAATACACGTACGGTACTAATAATCTTAATGGAAAGATGATTTATATATGTATAAAAAATTAGTTTAACAAATGCACCAAAGATATTCTAGCTTATTTAGACACTTTAAAATATTTAATAGTCTAAAAACAAGCTACAAATAATTTCAACATGCACCAAAGATATTCTAGCTTATTTAGACACTATAAAATATTTAATAGTCTAAAAACAAGCTACAAATAATTTCAACACGTTCAGTGATATATATTTATTGTTAAACACAAATATCGTTAAAATTTTTATCGCCTGTTTCTGGATATTATAAAGTATTTGATCTAACTGTATTAAATGCCCGTAAGCTACTGGATGTCCTTTTAATCACAAATTCTTTTTAGCTAATTCGAATTAGCTAGTCGATGATCAAAATGATCCTTTATTTATTGTTATATTCTAATTTTTAATTAAATAAATACAGTTTTGTTATTTATTTGATTGTAAGATGTAAATCGCGAAGTGTATTTTACTTTCAATCATTATAGTTATTCGGAAAATATTGATTTAACATATACATTGAAAAAAATGTCAATTTTGACTTAATTGAGAGATACATAATTAAAGACATCGCATTTCCCGTTTTTTATTTTTCTTTTTTTTTTAATTTATTATTTTTAAACATTTTGTTAGTCGTTCGTAATACCTTAATTAAATCATTAAATGACATTTGTTCAAACCAGTTCAGATCAATTAACTTAAACTCGTTTTGCATTTTAAACATATTAATAATATATGCTTTTAGATGTACTATTGCGATGAATATTGCCACATGCCCCGGTAGTCGAATTGGTTAAGACACCCGAACGGAATGCGGGAGATTCCAGGTTCGAACCCTGGCTGGGGTAATATTTTTCGCAATAAGTTTTTACAGTGATTTTAATTATTATTAAAATTATTCGATATCGATTTAATTAGGGAAGGGAGAGGGAATTTTTCCATCTTAATTTAAGGTGCTTAATTTTAAGCGTTTTGATAGAAGGACCGGATTCTCGGTCTAAAGAGTCCTGACGTTTGTGACCGTCAGGAGTGATTGCCAGTTTTCGTCGATTAAGAAAATTTAATTTGGTTATTTATACACTGGCGAAGTAAATGTATCTCATCGTTGAATATATGCTTTTTATTAAGCACGTATGGCAGAGATACTCCATATGATCCAGCTGATATAGGTTGTGATTCTGGTAAATTCATTTCATTTAAATTCATTTTGTTTCTGTATTTTTTCCAACTCATTTATTACTGCCACACAAACCATGACACGTTTTTTATTCTCTCTTCTTATTATTTTATAACACTTTCTTTGCCATTCTTTGTTCCACAAAACGATTTAGTTGCATAATAAGTGATACAAGTTACCTTATATTATATGGGATATAAGTATATAAGGACATAAGTATAGTTAGTATATAGGATAGTATATAAGAAATAGTTAGCAGGATATAAGTATAGTTTTCAAGTAAATGATGACCAAGATAAGAGAAAACTAAACTTTAAGAAGAAAGGTAGATAATAAAATCATATTCAGCTCGAATTTTAATTGATCTTTAATTTTACACTTGCATCTCTTGAATACATATTTTATGTTAAAAGTTGGTTACAAAAAATTATAAATTTGCTCGAGATCTTTGATAAGGAAACTATTTAATGCTGCTTTAATAACTGAACAACACTATAAATGTATATCGAAGATAGATATCAATAAAAAAATATTATCCTTATGTAGTTAGCGTTAATATAATCAGCTCCATAAGTCTCAGAGTTTACGTTTTTTGACCATTCCAACATAGCCAACCATTGGAACAACCGTTTTCTTTATGTAATTGTCTAACTTTGCTTCTGTTCTACTTTGCTTGTAAATAATCGATAGTATTTATCAAGTGGATATTTGTTATGCTGCATGTCTGAAAAGTTGAAAGATATTGATAAATAAATTAGATATTGATGAGATAAATCAAAGCATTATAATTTTTAAGTAAATTTCTTACAATTTTAAAATGTATATTGTATGTATTTTTATTCTTCTCTTTTCTTATTATTTTAAAACACTTCCTTTGCCATTCGTAATATTTTTGATTGAATGACATTTTTTCAACGAGTATATTAGTTAACCTAAACTCAACGGAATGCACCTTATTATTGCGCAGTTCCAGTGCATTGTTTAAACGCTCCGCCATTTTGACGCTAGCGTCAAGCGTCAAGTGAAAACGCACCCTTATCCGTCTCGCTTCTCTTACGCACTGCGTTCCGTTCAATTTCAAAAATTAATATCTCTGGTTATATCTGTCGTAGAGAAATCTTTAAAAAAGCATTTTAAAGCTGAGGAGACAATCTTTTCGAAAAAAATAGTTTAAGTTGCAAGAAATTGCAAATTCCAATTGTTATAAGCAATTGAAATGTTTAATTATTTTTTTCACTAAAAAGTACATTTTTTTTAATTTTTAAAATAATGCTATCTCATTTTCTACTTTATTCTGAAAGTACACATATTTTTTATTTTATGAATAAACGATGGATTCTATTTTTTATATAATTTTAATGACTGAGATGCCGTATACCGTTCTCGCGTCTCTGGCTTGACCAAGTGGCACAGCACATTGATTTCTTCGGAAATCTCTTGTAGGAAGAAATGTATGTATAGTATAAATGACATAATATATAATGTTAAATATATAATCAAAATTATACAAATCATATTTTTGTTATAAATATCACATATTAATCATTACCCAGTGAGAAATGATACATCGAAAAGACGTCGATTAGATATCGATTCATCGAAATCTCATCAATGCGGTTCTGTCAAGTTGTTGAACGTCGATAATTTCAAAATTTCGAGATTATTTCGATGTTATGATAACTTTGCAAAAAATATCTGTTGGTAGCAGTAGCAATATAATATATAATACTTCCTTTCAAGATTTTCAATGTTTCCACGTTTGTCCATCATCAACGATTCGATATTGGTTTGATAACGATTCGACTTATGAGATAAAAAGAACTAAATTATTTCCTAAATCGAAGAAAACTGAAAATTATTGTGTTTTAAATTACATTAACTAACAAAATACCAGGGTTGGGAAAGTTACTTTGTAAAAGTATCTAGTTACAGTTACAGTTTTTTTTACTAAAAAAGTAACTATAGTTACAGTTACAAGTTACCGACTTCGAAAAGTAACATATGTTACAGTTACAATAACTCAAAAAGTAACGAGTCGTTTTCGTTACTTTTCAGTTACTGTTTTGCAATAAATGTGTACTATTATTTTAAATATAAGAATCTTATATTTCAAACTTTATTTAATTAATAATTTATTATGTACTACATACTTAATTATGTCACATTATACAGGATGTTCCCGGGTTAAACGGCTAAACTTGACATATGAGTTTAGGATCTCAAAACAAGAAAAACTTTCTTCTGGAGGTATGCTCGCAAACACTTCGTTCAAGAGCAAATATTTTCTTTTGAAGTTGCAAAACTATTATAAATAAATAATTTCAAAATAATGTAGGTTTATCCTCAACAGTAATCAAAATGTACAGTAATCAAAATTATAATCATTATATTTTCTAATCTTCTTTATGGTTAAACATTAATCAAAATTATAATAATTATTCTTTTTACTGCTTAACAGTAATCAAAATTAAAATAATTATCCTTTTTACTGCTTTATAGTAATCAAAATTTAAGTAATAAATATCTTGTTCAAAATGATTTAACACTAATAGATTTTTTGAATTGGAATGTTTTCAAGCAAAAAGTATATAAAATGCCTGTATGAAAAATGTATGAAATGACCTTTAATCACAACAAAAACGGAAGATAGCGCAAGCGTGCGAAGGAATAACAAACGCACAATGTCAATTAGTCACTTGTTCTTTTATTGATAGGTGCAACGCTTGTCTCTGGGCTAGAAGCTATCATTCTGAACAAAATATTTAATACTTAAATTTTGGTTACTGTAAAACAGTAAAGAGGATAATTATTTTAATTTTAATTACTGTAAGCATAGTAAAGAGGATAATTGTTTTAATTTTGATTACTGTTTAGCAGTAAAGAGGATAAACCTATATTATTTTGAAATTATTTATTCCTAATTTTGTAACTTCGAAGTTAATATCTC
Source organism: Harpagoxenus sublaevis (assembly GCA_030770355.1). NCBI lineage: Eukaryota > Metazoa > Arthropoda > Insecta > Hymenoptera > Formicidae > Harpagoxenus > Harpagoxenus sublaevis. The sequence continues at coordinate 35,257 of JASTWR010001047.1, read as the reverse complement.
TTGAACAAAGCGTTTGCGAGCATACCTCTAGAGGAAAAATTTTCTTGTTTTGAGATTCTATATACTCATATTTTAAGTTTGGTCGTTTAACCCGGAAACACCCTGTATAATATATAACATAGTATAATTAAATTTTTTTAAAATTAATAAAACTTTTAATAAAAAGTTTACGTGGCAATTATTCGATTTTAAGAATTTATACAATTTTTTTGTGCGGACTCGAGACTTCTCTTATTTGTTGATTAAAAGCAGAAAAATATAAAGTATAAAATAAAAATATAAAGTAACTATTAGAGTAACTATTAAATTAGTTACTTATAGTTATCAAAAAAATGTAACTAAGTTAAGTTAAAGTTATAGATGAAAAAAAAGGAACGAAGTTAAGTTATAGTTACCAAAGAAAAGTAACTATAACTGTAACTTCGTTACAAGTAACGAGTTACTTCCCAACCCTGCCTAATACATATTACAAAAGTTTGTCTATACATGGAATAGTGCTGTCTGATGTTTATAAATTTTGAATTAATCAGTGCAACAAGTTAACCTTTTGCAATCCCCTAATTCTTTTTTCTACTTAATAAGATTATGAATGTTGTCCAATTATGCGATGATATAAAAAAGTAAAGCCAATTTCGTGTTTTTTTTTTTAATAAGTGCATTTGAATTGCCCGTCAATAATCATAGCCCTCACTTGCGTGTCCGGGCAACGCCTTTAGTTATCATTATTATATTAATATTATATTATTTTGTATTTAATATACAAATCTTATATTAATATATTAATATTGATTAATTAATATTATTAATATTTATTTTACTCGTATATCAAAATAGTTTTTACATTGTTTTTAATATTTTCCATTTATATATATTATTAAAAAGTTGTGGAACACTATAAAGATGTGTAACATATGAGTGTAAGTAAAAAGGAAGCATCAGAGTCAGAGGATCACCACTAGTCCATTCATCAAACAGGTTAAGCGACGTTGGCGTGGTACCACACTCGGATGGGGTGACCGCCTGAGAGAGCGGGTTTTTTCAGGCAGACACGCGGTGTCATAGGGTCCGTTCCGAGTTGCGCATGAAACGCATAGACTGCATTACTGTTGCGCAGCGCTTCGAAATCGTTCCGTTTTGTCAATGCGCATGAAGCGCTTTAATTATTCGGAACGGTTTCCTGCGCGCTCTGTGCGTTAATGCGAATTGAAAATATGAACGCCGTGCAAAACGTCAACAAACGTCGATGAGACACCTTTTTTAGAAGTGGATAAACATTTTTGGTTAATAAACAGACATTAGTTACGTTTAATTTTTGATTTTATTTCTGTTATACTATCAAGTCTTATATTTAGTCGTACATTTCGTATATTGTAAAATGTGAACAAAATAAGTAATATTTTTTAAATGTTTGTACTTTTACATTTTATACAATAAAAACTTTTTCTTAAAAATTGTTGAAAAAAGCGTTTAAAAGATATTTCTTGGTAAGGTAAGCCCAAACGTATAAGCAAAAGGTCTGTTTAATTTTATGTTACGTTATTGCTCGTAAGCATAATAACATAATAACGTAACATAAAATCAAACTTTGAGGATTACAACCCAAACTTAAAACTCGTAATTAATTAAAATAAAATATACTAATTAATATAAAATAAACAACCTTCAAAACTCCAACTTATAGTATAACGCTTAGCTTTAAACTTATTTCTTGCAAGCCTAAAGAGTACAAACTACATTTTATTTAGAAATTGTTGGAATATGCTATAATGACTTCTGTACGTCAATTTGCTCTTTATGCCTTTTGTCACGTTGTTTTCTGTTTTCTTCACGTATCTTTTCCGAACAAAGTACGTCCGTACGTGTTCAACGTCCATGGCGATTAGTACGATGTTAGCCGACGACTAACACTTTTTTCTTTAAAAAATTAGGTGTGAAATTGATTGTATTTTGTTTGTAGATTATTGTAGTGTATTTATTTTTGTTTGTTAGTCCATTTAATTTTTAATTAAATGTTTAAAGTGTCAGTCGTCGGCTAACATCATATAATACATCAAACAGATTATACAATAAAAAATCTCTTTTGTAGTTAGATGTATTTTTTTTTAATAGTAAGGTTAAGAAGTTCTGTAGTCTCTTCAAAAATTGTTTATAATTAATAAATACATTTTTGGAACTATATGTAAAGATCTCCGGAACGCTAACGTCGTTTCTAGATCTCTGATTGTTGAGTAGCTACATATAGTTTTACAAATAGTATTTATTAATTATAAAAAATTTGAAGAGACTACAAAACTTTGAAGAGACTACACTTCTTAACTTCACTACAAAACTCTAAAAATAAAATATATTTTGTTGAAGAGTTTTGTATAGTGAAATCAAGGGTAATTATTTAGAATAGCGGCTTTTCCCAATTTTGATATTTTTTTACGATTGTTTTGATAAAAAGCTGTGTTGTGACTCCAACAACGATAATCAATCGGGGGAGGTCGAAGAATATGTGATCTACCTAGTTTTTTCAGCAAAAACAGGTATTAATTGACGTATATGTGATTAACTCCATACTTTGTGAACTTTATTTGCATACTTCCATTACTTTATTGCAACTTTCCATGTGAAGCAAGTTCCACCCTACAATTGTTGTGTAGGTGGCAAAGTGCGTGCCATCCCACCAAGATAAAGCGAGGTCGGTAAAATGTGCAGAATAGTGGCCTCCTCCCCGATTTCGTTGAACTTAGACTTAATCAACGCGTTTTTGCACAAAACGACCAAATCTGGCAGAAAAAAGTGTCGCTCTGCCCCGCGAAGCGAGATATTAAGGGCTCAGACACAATGCGAGGAATAAGGAACAAGTAATAGAATTCATAGTCGCATCCTTTTTTAATAAACGCGCATTGGAAAAGGATGCGACTATTAATATTTATTTCTTGTTCCTTATTCCTCGCATTGTGTCTAAGCCCTAACAGTTAAAGTTGACGACTATCAGGTTATGAGACCTGTCATACCGACAAGATGTAGCGACTACGAACATGCCCCGCAACCACATGCGTGTGCTCAATATATCCTATATAATATATCAAAGTACATGCGTGGGCGGAGGGCTTCGCCCCCCCCCCCTGCACCCCCCAACCCATGATTGGTGTGAGTGAACCTAGAAGTGTGAGCGAGGGGGCTCGAGCCTCCTCACTGATTTTAGGACACGCCTTTGGCGTATGGATTAGTGACGCGTTTCAAAAGTATTTAATTGTTTAAAGCGCGTCACTAACCTATATAGGTTAGTGACGCGCTTTAAATAGTTAAATACAAAATATTTGCTTTAATGAAAATCACAACTTCAAAATAATACTCTTGCATACGCGTGCGGCCACTGAGCATGCGCATGTGGTTGTGGGGCATGCTCGTAGTCGCTACATCTTGTCGGTATGACAGGTCTCATATAATCTGATAGTCGTCAACTTTTAACTGTTAATATTTCGCTACGCGGGGCAGAGCAACACTTCTTTCTGCCAGATTCGGTCGTTTTGTGCAAAACCGCGTCGATTAAGCCTAAGTTCAACGAAATCGGTGAGGAGGTCACTATTCTGCACATTTACCGACCTCGCTTTATTTTGGCGGGATGGCACTTTTCCACCCACACAACAAATGTAGGATGAAACTTGCTTCACATGGAAAGTTGCAATAAAGTAGTAGAAGTATGCAAATAAAGTTCACAAAGTATGGAGTTAATCACATATACGTCAATTAATACCTGTTTTTGCTGAAAAAGCTAGGTAGATCACATATTCTCCGAACTCCCCCGATTGATTATTGTTGTGGCAAGCAGTCGACCGATTTTTGGTTATGTTATTGTTGTGTTGCACTCGGTGACCTCGGTGTGCTCTCCGGTGCACTCCCTCCAGCTCTCCGCACGCAGGGCGAGTGCACACCGAGGTCACCGAGTGCAACACAACAATAACATAACCAAAAATCGGTCGACTGCTTGCCAAGTAAATCGCAACTCGTCACGTCGCGTAAAAAAGTTACGGGGTGGTCTCGCTCCGCGTGTACTTGGCGCGAGACACTATCGGTCGTTACCGTGTCTCGATACATGGCGTGATAACGCGATTGTTGTGAGTTGCACTGCAGCGTGTGTTACGGTTCTTCTTTTGAGATGAACGAAGTGAAACGTGAGTGAGTAAGTGACGAGTGATTGAGTAAATGAGAGAGAAAAAGAAGTGTGCAACAATCAGCTGATCGCAGCAGGTGCCTCACTTAGCCTCACATAAGCGCTCGCGACAGTAAATTTCAGTGAGTCGCGCCGCCTTTGCCTAGGCCTATCTCCTGTACATGTGATAAGGTAATTATTTACTTTAATAACTCGTAGTTCCGGGTATACTGCTTATAAATTTTACTGGTTTTATTTTTAAAAAATTAAAAAAATTTTTAAATTTTAAAAATTAAAAAAAATGCTAACTCAAAACCTAAGCTTCGAGGAAATTTTTTGTAAAGGAAAAATCGTCTTAGAATCGCGTCAAGAATGTGAGATTTTCGGGACAATATACTCATTCTGAATCACCCTGTATAACTAGATATAGTATTATATAAAACTATATATACAGTCATATATATACAGGGTGTATCATTTTAAGTGATTCAGCTGAATAACATGAAAAATTGCAATGTAATAAAAAAATGTTTTAGACAAAAGTCGTATGGTTTCAAGGGGGACATAAGATGGTGGCAATGATTTGACCTTGGATGGTCGTTTGAAGCTCACGTGAATGTTACCTCCAATTTCTTACATGCAACCCCCTATATTGTAGTATATCGTTTGAAAGGGCATAAAATAAGAAAAATTTTGGCGCAAACCAGAGGTCGATACGTTAATCCGTTCGGGAGTTATTTAAGGTCAAAGTTGGAAAAAGTCAATTTTTGACCTTAAATAACTCCCGAACGGGTCAACGTATTAACCTCTGGTTAGCGCCAAAAATTTTCTTATTTTATGCCCTTTCAAACGATATACTACAATATAGGGGGTTGCATGTAAGAAATTGGAGGTAACATTCACGTGAGCTTCAAACGACCATCCAAGGTCAAATCATTGCCACCATCTTATGTCCCCCTTGAAACCATACGACTTTTGTCTAAAACATTTTTTGATTACATTGCAATTTTTCATGTTATTCAGCTGAATCACTTAAAATGATACACCCTGTATAGCCAGATATATTAATGTGAATAATCTGGTCCTATATACAACCAGATATAGCACCATATCTAATTGTATGTAAATGTATGTGAAGCCAGATATAATGATATGTGAGTAGTGTACCCTACATATAACTAGATATAGTATTATATACAACATAAGAAGCATTTATATCTTCTTAGATTATATATGATTATATATAATCATTATAGGGTATATCATATAGATGGAAGTGGATAAGTGTAGGATCACTAGCTTCCGTGAGTTCCTCCAAGATAGAAGGTCCCTATAAAAGTTCTGCGTGTCCGTAGTTAACCCTGTCCATGGTCTTCCGCGTTGTCGATGTGTGTCTCATGGATGGCCAAAAATGCCGGTCACGACGCTATGTGTCGTGACGGCGACTCCACTAGCATATGCACAGAACGTTATCTCAGGTAGAGATATACGACTGGCTATAGCATCCCCTGGAGTCCGTGCTTTTATATTTCTGTTGGCACGGTTGTGCGCTCTCGGGAAAGCATGTACGTCGGGTTATTGTTTTGCAGGCGTTATTGTATATTTGTGCGGTCGGCAGACCGCCACAATCATATATGAACACATATTACATTTTTAATTTCGGATTATCCGATAGATGGCATCCGTTGGGATCTGTTTCTCGTATTTAAAATTTGACCAACAATGGTATAAGAACGGTGTCAAGAGACATGACAGAGTCTCGCGCCAAGTGATATAAATCACGGCATAACTTTTGTATTAGTTATATTGTGAAGTCTACTCTTTACTCTTATAATAAAGTGGCACACTTTTAGTAAATAAAGCCCAAAAAGCCTAATTTTATTATATATTATTATATATGGTTATATAATTATATGTGGTTATATATAATTATATACGGTTATATATAATTATATGTGGTTATATATAATTATATGTAGTTATACATAAATATATACAATTATATCGGCCCATTTTTTATATCTAATTATATCTAAAGCCGATTTTATATAATTATATGTGATTATATCTAATCATTTTTTCTCGGGCATTTCTCGTCCGATTTGACGTGGAACTGCCCATATGCATAATATAATATATATAAAAGATGTGTATTTTTTGAAGGGTATAGCAAGATAAGGGGGGATAACACATGCGGCCCATAAACAAAATTAATTTGGATTAGGGGCATTTCTAAAGGTATAATAATTGATAACATTATCTGAGGAGAATTTCATATCTCTTTCTCGCTCCATTTCCGGAATATCATAAAATACCGCGTACTTTTTTCTCTGCCGCTATTATAGATATCAAGCTGAGGTTGGTTTCATATATCATAAATCATTTAAGGCATTATGAAATATACGTTTTTCTTTAGAATTTTTCAGGCCAAAACTTGACTTGCAGAATTGTTTAAAATATTCAAGAAATGTTTTCGCACGCTCCTTAAGAGGTAAAACCTTAGAAAAAATTTAGAATATACCTATGTTACATAAAAGAGTATCTTCCCAATTTTTTTCAGATTTTTTCAAACATGCCACCATATTTTTAAAAAACTTATTTGTTTTATCGTTTCGTAATAATAAAAATTAAAATCAAAAAATACATTGCTTCATTTAAGTACAATAATATTGTTTTAATTTTCTTCAATATTCGTGTTATTAATGATAAAGATAATAGCTGTCATCTAAGCAGTTTCTAAGTTGATAATTCACGAACCAATTAGCCTGTTTAATTATGTAAGTAAAGGACAAAGAATTTTCGAAGGCTTATAAGTGAATGATTATTTACATCTTTATAAATCACAATTTTATGTTTACTTTAAGAATATAAGATTTATGTACAATCACATATATTTATTCGTTCCAATAAAACAATTTTGTTGCGGAGTCCGCGTTTCTGTCAACGGCCGCGAGTCGATCCGAATATTCGATCACGCGACATCCGTATGTCAAAAGCACCTGCGTCGCGTACGCCGATTGGTCGTCACCCCCTACGAGCCCGAAGGATCTCGAACCCGAAACCGGAGCTCTCTGCAGAAAGAGAGAGTAGCACAAGCTAGCGACAGCGTCGGAATTATCGTATTGCATAGCTCGGTTTGCGAGTATCGCTCCACCGAACATCTCAAGTCCGCGAGTGCCGAGAGTTTCCCGCGATCGGATCACCTCCGCGGCTTATATCCCGGTCTTTCTAGTCCGCTGCTCTCCGCGGGAATCGAACGTCGTTTGTGTGCGGATCCTTCGGAGCCCCGCGACGGCTCAATTTGCCTGTGTCCCGCCTGTGCGTGTCGCCACGAGGCACCAACCATTGTTCAACTCTCAATAAACGAACATTCGTGAAGTTTTATTAAGCTCTTTGTGTCGCCAAATCCCGTATCCCTCACTCTGCGGAAGTTCGCGATCGCGAAAACCACGGACGCTCAGCTCGATCTCGACGCCTGGTCTCGCTCGTTGTACGAGCGCCGATCGAATCGAAAAAATTTAATCTTTGTCACTATAACTCTCGTCAATAATTGAGTCAATTCTTCCAGTTGTAAAAATCTTTGTTAAGATTTCTGCTGGTATTCCTGCCTGGATTTCTTACTATTCCTGCCAAATACCGGACATGTAAAAGATAATAAATAATCACAGAAACATGTGAACAACAACGAATAGTCAAGTCCATTCTTACACATTTACACGTGTATCACAAAATTCCACTTTACCTAACAGAATTAGGTTTATATTGGACATATAGCACTTGTATACACTTCTTTGTAGGAACTTTAATTCCAAAAGTTTTCAAACTTTGATGGAATATTGGGTGAGTTGAAATAACAATAAATCTCATTTTACAACCATCCCCGAGGTCCGGAACATGCTAAACATTGCAAAAAATGTTAATTTGTTATGTGCGAAAACATTGCAAAAGTCCTGCAAACTTAAAGCAATGTCTATTGTGATATTTTCCACAATGTGTTAGATTTGCAACCTATTTCGAGGCGCGCAACATGGAAATTTATTGTAAAATAAGGTTTTTTTTATATCTTGGAGGAAAAAATTGCAAAAGTGCTGCAAACCAATAGAATAACTTTTACAACTTCCCTGAACAGCTGTATCAATTTGCAACCTGCTATGTTGCACGCAACGTATTTTTTTTTAATTAATGGTGGAACAATTGTTTATTTGGGCCTATTTTTGCCAAAAAAATTACAAAAGTTTCGCAACTTGGCGGCAAACGTTGAGATTATTTTTCGTCACAAGCTGGTAAGTTTGCCACCTCGGACAAGGTCCGCAACCTTGAAAAATTAGCAATAATTATTATTTTGCACTTTTTGCAATCGTGAAAAAATTGCAAAAGTTTTGCAAATTTTACGGAATGCTTCAAATGTCTTTTCCCATCCGAATATTTTGCAACCCTCTACTAGTTACGCAAATTATTGCGCACCTCTCTGCAACCCTCTACTAGTTACGCAATTTATCAATAACTAATTTTGTGTTACAAAATTAATGCAAAAGTGTTGCAAATCCAGGGAAACAAATTAAAAATACATTCACACATGATGTCGAATTTGCAACCTTCCACCTGTCACGCAATATATTCAAATATATAGATGGAAAAAATGGAAGAGATTTGAACAGACTTGAGCAGATCTCACCAGATCCAATCCACTCAGATCTGGTTTGATCAAAATATTGGCCCTATCTGATCAGATCCAATCAGACATGAGTAGATCCGAGCAGATATAAAATAGATTGTTCTATTTTATCATATCTGACTCTGTCTGCTAGAAACGGATCAGATCTACTCATGTCTGATTGAATCTGATCAGATAGGGCCAATATTTTGATCAAACCAGATCTGAGTGGATTGGATCTGATAAAATCTGCTCAAGTCTATTCAGATCTCTTTCATTTTTTCGCGGGTGTGCCACTTTATTATAAGAATGGACTCCACGATACATCTGATACAAAAGTTGTGCCGTTGATTTATGTCACTTTTGGTGCGAGACACTGCCGTGTCGCCCGTGTCTCTTGGCGTTCTTATATACCATTGTTCGTCAAATTTTAAATACGAGAAACAGATCCCATTGGATGCCATCTATCGGATAATCCCAAATTAAAAATGTAATATGTGTTCATATCTGATTATATATAATCAGATATGTGTATGTATATTACGGTGTCCGTTATTTTTTCTCGAATTGTGTTTATCCCAACCCCTATAGATCTATGCCAACAGCAAAAAAAATGTTTTGTGCAAAATTTTAGCTAATTGTGCTAATTTTCATGCCATTTTGAAAATTTCAAAAATTATTTTTTTGTTCAAGAGATTACACAGTCATCATCTATATTTGTTATTAAAGTTATCATCTATATATTCTTACAGAGTTATTTTCTATATTTAATGTAATGTCCAACATTGGGTGTAAAAATTAATAATAATGATAAGAACAAAATTTTTATAAAAAATTAGCGTGGTATCGTTTAATCGACCCAACTGGCCAAGTTTATTTAAAAAACGCTACGTTTCGACCGTAGATTTATAATCAATAATTTTGTGTATATACGCTTGAAAAGGACCGAAATCTATGGTCGAAACGTAGCGTTTTTTTAAATAAACTTGGCCAGTTGGGTCGATTAAACAATACCACGCTAATTTTTTCAATTATTCACTGGCGATTTAAATTCTTATTTGAAAATGTTTATAAGTTCTATACTGACGAGATCTGCTCAGATCTTAGGAGATCTGATGTGATATGATAATGTCCGATTAGATCGGAAGAGATCCGTTTGGATCAGCAACCCAACTTTGTAATCCAAGATTGATCAGATCTGGTGAGATCAAGATATGTCTGGCTGGGTCTGCTCAGATCCGGCAAGATCTGACGCGTAATGTCGGCTCGTACCTCAGGAGATCTGAAGTAATCAGATAATGTCCGATTAGATCGGAAGAGATCCGATTGGATCTACGATCCAATATCGAATGGCAACAATGGTCAGATCTGGTGAGATTAGACTATAGTGTAGCATTTCTGGCTGGATCTGATCAGATGTGCCGTGCAGATCTGGCAAGATAAAATTGTATTTAATCAGATCTGACTCTACCTAAATTTTAGATCTCATTGTATCTCATTTTATCAAATCAGACATGGTCAGATCTCCTCCATTTTTTCCTGGGTATTGTGAAAAGTATTGCAAGACCTATACCTTTTTTATATCTTTTAAATTAAAGTAAGCGTTGTGTAAATAAAACAACTTTCGTGAACAAGAAACAACAAGAAAAGCCAGAATGAGCCGAAAATGTGTACCCTCAACAAGAGAGAGGTGAAAAGAAAGGCCCGCATACTAGTACAGTCACTATAGGGTTTGACCTCGGAAAAAATGGTACCAAGCTGAATTTTGGTACAGATCTTCTTTTTTGCATAAGATTGAAGGGAAAAAAGTTACACATTGTACAGTGGCCGCTAAGAAAAATAATTAAACAAATAGGGCTCAAATTCCGTTTTTTGCAAATATCTCGTTAAATATCGATTTTACAAAAAAAAAATACAGAAGTAGAAAATTAAAGAGTAAACAATTTTGCACAAGAAATGTTCTATAAGTCTTTTTTGCCCGAGCAATACTTTTCACGTAATAAATTTTGCAAGATGTACGCTGCGCGGTGAATTTACGGAGCGCGCCGACAGACGTCAATTGAATTAAAGTGTCGCACACGCGCTCAAGAAATGTCATACCTTGTGAACGAATCATCGTACAGACATGAACAAAAACTCGTTGAAAAGCTGAAACCTTCAGCTTTTTAATGCAATTTGGTTCGTTATTCTACGATAACTTTTGAAAGTTCTACAATGATTTAAACAAATTGTTACATGCAATTTTTGCCTTTTTTCATAAAATCAGCCACAAGTAGGTTCCAAATTGTTTAAAAAAAAAAACGCCTGCTGGATATTACAGTATATACTTCATGCTTTGACCCCACCAGAGGAAAAAAATTTTTTTCTTTAAAATTTAGCTGACATTTTCAGTAATTTTCAAAATTTTTGATAAAACGTTAAAATTAAAAAGTTAAAGAAAAAAATACGTAATGTGTAGATTTTGGGATTACTAATTATATGAATCAAAAGTTAATTTTACAGAACAAGAAATTGGCGGATACGAAGATACGAGACGGACGTCATTTTCGACATCAAGAAACAGTAGCAAAAAAACTTTTCTTAAAAATTAAATTAATCAAAAAATATAACTCGAGTACTTGTTAATAATTCTTAACTTAAGAACTTAAACGTCAAACAGGCGTAAATATAAAAATATATTTTAAAAAAACAAAAAGAATATAATATTATTAAATGTACAAAAAGCAAATGAAAAATCAAGTTAGATTAATTTTTCAGTTGCGTAACAGCGATTTAGTTAAAGATCTTTTAACTTGGCCAGCGAACTCGCTTTCCCCCGCCTGTTTGACGTTTAAGTTTTTAAGTTAATAATTATTAACAAGTGTACTCGAGTTCTATTTCTTGATTGATTTAATTTTCTGAACAGTTTTTTTGCAAATTTTACCGTTTTTTGATGTCGACAATGACGTCCGTCTCGTACTACACTCGTATCCACCATTTCTTATTTTGTAACTTTTGATTCGTATAATTAGTGATCCCAAAATCAATACATTACATATTTTTTTCTTTAACTTTTCTTTACAAAACCACTTGTATCGAAATAGAGAAGAATTCGAAGAATGTTAGTTATTACCCTTAAAACTGCTTAATGCCCAATATGGGGTTACAAAACAAAATAAATAAACTACTATTTCGATGTTTTATATGTATGCCAAGTTTTAAAAAATCAAGTAGATTCAAAAAGGAAAGGTGAGAGAGGCAATCAAGTAGATTCATTAATACTGCTTTAAATATGCATAAAGTCGTGTATTTGTGTAAAACTTAAAAAATACAAAAATAATGAACAAATCTATTTGAGCTGAAAGTAATGACAGATTTTCTCATACTTTGACATGACAAACGACTGTACAAAATTACAGAAAAATCCGCGTGTAACGTTACCTGAGGTTTATAAGACTTCATACACAATGGCGAAGCAACCATCCCGTCCTCGTGGTATTGAGCATGTAACGTATATATTTGATTTGAATATATTGCGTGACAGGTGGAAGGTTGCAAATTCGACATCATGTGTGAATGTATTTTTAATTTGTTTCCCTGGATTTGCAACACTTTTGCATTAATTTTGTAACACAAAATTAGTTATTGATAAATTGCATAACTAGTAGAGGGTTGCAGAGAGGTGCGCAATAATTTGCGTAACTAGTAGAGGGTTGCAAAATATTCGGATGGGAGAAGATATTTGAAGCATTCCGTAAAATTTGCAAAACAATTGCAATTTTTTCATGATTGCAAAAAGTGCAAAATAATAATTATTGCTAATTTTTCAAGGTTGCGGACCTTGTCCGAGGTTGCAAACTTACCAACTGGTGACGAAAAATAATCTCAACGTTTGCAACCAAGTTGCGAAACTTTTGCAATTTTTTTGACAAAAATAGGCCCAAATAAACAATTGTTTCATCATTAATTAAAAAAATATATGTTACGTGCAACATAGAAGGTTGCAAATTAGTACAGCTGTCCGGAGCAGTTGTAAAAGTTATTCTATCGGTTTGCAGCATTTTTGCAATTTATTGTAAAATAACGTTTTCGTTTATACCTCCAAGGTATAAACAAAAACGTTATTTTACAATAAATTTCAATGTTGCGCGCCTCGAAATAAGTTGCAAATCTAACACATTGTGGAAAATATCACAATAGACATTGCTTTAAGTTTGCAGGACTTTTACAATTTTTTTCGCAAAATTATAACAAATTAACAATTTCTTGCAATGTTTAGCATGTTCCGGACCTCGGGGGTGGTTGCAAAATAAGATTTATTGTAATTTTAGCTTACCCAATATTTCATCAAAGTTTGAAAACTTTTGTAATTAAAGTTAATTTTCAAATTTTAGTGTCTTTACTGACTGCCCTATTGGTACAGTTTTGCTAATCGGCGGTGTTTAAGCTATAGCATACAGAAAATTTATTTCTTTCAGTAATGAAAGATAGAAAAAAGATTTATGATCCTTTGATGTAACAGTATAACTGCAACAAAAAAACAAATATCTTGATTGATCGCGATTCTTAGAATCCTTATTGCACTTTGTATTTTACTCGAGATACTCGTGATTACATATACACGTAGACTTTTTTCTTTTTTATTACAATATCCAATATGGTATCCAATTATACGATAATTACTAGCACAAGTTCACTTTCAAGAAATGTATTTTATTTTACACATAATAATGAAAAAATATGATTAGAGAGATAAGAACTTAGAAATTTATTAGTCGTTTCACGTCCGTGACAAACTTAGCGAGATTCGAATTCAATCGAAATTACTTATTAACAAACTCATTTTCAAATTTTGAAAATCTGAGAAATCTATGATGGTTATCTATGTGTAATGATTTACCTATCTATAATATATAATATGCACATTTTTCTGGCTATTGACATTTCTCTTTTTATCTCCCTCCCAATTCTCTGAATTTCTTTGTGAGATCGACCGTGATGAGACGAGATGCGAACGCAGAAAATAAAAAATTCATTTCCCAAATAAATTTTCATGGAACAGAAGAAGCATCTATGCCAATGCTTTTTTTGAATTGTGAATCACTCGTGACGCACAACGCTAAGATAAACACATCTATGCTGGTAAATCCTCTTGTCTCTTTTTTTTCTTTTATTATAATTACAGATATGTCATCATCCAAGTGTGACAACCACGTGTACTATGTCCAGTCTGGCACAACAATTTTTTGCCACGGCCAGTCTGTATAAATGGATTTGCTGATCGGTTACTTAGTATTTCTATTGCGAGAGTCAGTGCAAAGGTAGAAGAGATGATGGCTCGGCTAAGCTTCATCCTGACGATCATCGCCGTTGCATTGGCGTGTGTATTCGCGAAGGAGATGTACTCGGATCGGTACGACGATGTCGATCTCGATGAGATTTTGTCGAACGACAAATTGCGAATGCAATATTACAACTGCTTTATGGACACCTCACCGTGCAAGACCGCAGATGCAAAATTCTTCAAAGGTATTCTTACGCATAAAACGCCCTACGTTTTTTTAAATTACGTTTTTTTACGTTTTTTTTTATTGTTTTTTAATTTGCTTTTTTGATAGATTTAGAATCGATTTTCCTTAACGATAGTAGTTGATATATTTGTAGCTTTTGAGTAATTATAGCGGCTGCTAATGGGGCATCTATGATGAATCGAGTCAGGAATAAAAGTATTATAAACGAAAGTAACATTCTACAATTAATTTCATATGAGCTTCGCAAAATTTTAATTCAAGAATTTCAATTTAAAATAAAAAATTTTTTCTTATCATAAAAATGAATAAACTTAAAAATTGAGAAGAGTTAATAAAATTGCATTAATCTTGTGCTTTGAACTTGCATTGAGAAAAAAATCGGTAAAAACCAGACTATCAAAAGAGATTTGCTGTTCAAAAATGGAACTTTCTTTTATTGTATATCGGATGTGTACATATACAAGATCATAAATCAGTCTTAACTACAGAGTTTTGCATGCATATCAAAGATGCATGCAAAGTTTTGCATGCATATATTTAGAGCGCGTATTTTCCATTTAAATATTCACGTATCACTAGAGTCCCCTATATTATAAGAGAAGCGAAATCGATACCCCCTCCATGGTTCCCATAAACCCCGCAGCTGATCCATAAACCCCGCAGCTGACCGTTTGTAAACATGTGTATGCACACGGACACCACACGGACACCACACGGGGTCGAGAGTCTCGGTTTTGATTGGTGCCGCGGTCAGCCAATCAGCAAGCGTGCCGTCAATTTCGCTTCTCTTATAATATAGGACTCTACGTATCACGACTGTTGCTTACTCGAGAAACATTCTCAGACACGCATATATACATGAAAGTTGTGTCTTTTATAAGACATTTTTTACATGACCTCTCTCGATATAACGTTTATAATACATTAAAGTACATAACATCGCTAATCTGGATAGCCTATAAGGCATTATTAGTGTTATATAAGTTATATTATTAATTAATATTTATTATTATCAGATGTCTATTATAGACATTTATTAAAGACATCTATTATATTATTATAATATTATTAAATATTAGCCCTTAAACGCGCAATTTTTCGTAGCACTCTCAGTATTTTTTAAGTAAATAACTAAATAATGACTACTGATAAGAAATCTTAAAAAAATTGTTAAAAATTCTTCTTCACTAATTTGGACCCTTTTAACTTTTTGAATTGTAATGATTAAGCCGATAACACCACTACATAATACACGCCTCTCAAAATAATGTCAAGTTTTTAATGTATATTATCTCGCACTGATGATGGTCAAAATAATTGACAGAAACCGTTCTCAATTGCTTTATTATTGTCCTTATTTCTTTGAATTCTTTTTTACTCTTTTTGTCCTAGCCGCTAGCGGACAAACGATAAAATATCTACATGCAGAAAAGGCCCTTTCCAGATGTGGGTAAATATGCAGAATAGTGGCTCCCTCACCGATTTTATTGAACTTAGGCTTAATCGACGCGTTTTTGCGTGAAATGAAAGAATCTGGCAGAAAAAAGTGTCGCTCTGCCCCGCGAAGCGAGATATTAACAGTTAAAGTTGACGACTATCAGGTTAGGAATTCTGTCATACCGACGCGATGTAGCGACTGGTAGCGACCACGAACATGCCCTGCGGCCACATGCGCATGCTCCGTAGCCGCACGCGTATGCAAAAGTGCGCGAATTGAAAACCTATATATACTTTATAATGCATATCGCTTGACTTTCGATAATGAATATGTCGCAGCCACATGGTGTACAAGCAATGGCAGGAATGGTGTCTCGCGACACGCGCGCGCGCGCGTCACGTATACATACACAAAGCACGTAATTGAAAATTGTTTACGAAAATAAATCCACACATCTTGGAAAGAATGTCTCCCGCAAAACCATCTAGCAATTTATATATTTTTTGAAATATAACATCTATATTTTAACATTTTAGAGATAATAAATTTTCTCGCAAATATATATAAGATAATAATAAGTTAACATTAGAGATAGTAAGTTCTAGTAACTCATTCTGTTCCATTATCTTTCATTTTGATTATAATAAAAAAGTTATTAATTTCGCAATGATAAATAAATCAATATTGTAAATAATCAGGACGAGCGTGCACTTTTCTTATGGAAGTTATACTATATTTATATAATATAATTAAATCATTCAAGAAAAAATTCATGTTATTCATTAATTTTATTGTTTATTATATTTTGCCTCTATGTTTGATATAATAATTAATAAAATTAATGCCGGCGCTCGGTGCACGCCAGACACCACTAAGCGATATCAGTATCACATCTTGTAACGCTCTCTCTCTCTATTGTCCGACTCGCGCTAAGGATGCAAAATTGGAGTATCCCCCACTACTTTTCCCCTCCCGCTCGGCTCCGCGATCCAAATCACACGTACGATACGTGCTATGTGTGTATGCGTGACGCGCGCGCGCGCGCGCGTGGCGAGACACCATTCCTGCCGTTGCTTGTACACACACACACACACACACACACACACACACACACACACACACACACACACACACACACACACACACACACACACACACACACACACACGCGGGGGAGGGGGTGCAAGGGGGGCTTTGGCTCCCCCTCCCGCACTCTCTCCTCCGGTAGGCAGGGTGGACCTCGCTTTACAACTTAGCATAGGTTAGTGACGCGCTTTACAAGTATGTGCTTTGTATGTGCTTTAACTTACAAAGCGCATACTTATAAAGCGCGTCACTAACCTATAGATTAGCGGCGCGCTTTACAAGTATGTGCTTTGCATGTGCTTCAACTTACAAAGCGCATACTTGTAAAGCGCGTCACTAACCTATGCTGAGGTGTAAAGCGAGGTCCATCCTCCCTGTCGGCGGAGGGGGTGCGGGAGGGGGGCCGAAGACACACCCTATAGTCGTTAACTTTAACAGTTAATATCTCGCTTCGCGGGGCAGAGCGACGCTTTTTTCTGCCAGATTCTTTCGTTTTAAGCAAGAACGAATCGATTAAGCCTAATTTCATCGAAATCGGTGAGGAGGACCGTCTCCTTCAGTATTACCTTGTTTAAAATGCACGGAAACATTAAGCAAGGATGTGGACTTTGTGATAAATGGAAGGAGCGAAACTTAAAAATCGTGAATAGGATCTTTATTCACTGTAGCGAAATCACTACTACAACACTTGTCGGGAGAAGGCGCGTAAAGCCCTCAGCAGTTGTAGGAAGAGACGCTTGTAGAAGCTCTCAGCATTGGTAGTAAGAAAAGATTGCCGTCCGGACGAAGCGGATCTCAGCACTTGCTAGGCTGCTCGATAGGAGGATGAAACGTGGCACAGGTAGCAAGGTAGCAGGTGTTATGAGCAGCTACAACTCGATGTAATCCCAATTTCAGTTCACGAGTTTCGCGGAACTGTGTTACGTGGTAACAATCGTAAGGAAGCGTGACCGCTCACGCTAGAACGTGTGCTCGGCTCGAGTTCGCGACAAGAAGTGGAGTCTGCCGTCGCCGCATTGCGCACGCAGCCGAACGGCGTGCCGTAAACAAAGGTCGGCCCTCCTCGCGCGCCTTCGGAAAATCAATATATCGATCGCGCTCGATTGTACACGGTGTCTCCTCGTGTCGCGCGTCCATTTGCGGTATATTTTCAACATATATCATTAATTAATATTTATAATAATAATAATAATCATCATCATCATCAAATATCGATACATAAAATTACGGAATATCATTTCTAGTTTGAAATAATAACTGACTTTTAATTGGAGTGTAAAAATCACTCCAGGTGATCGCTTATGCAAAAAATAAGTATACAAATTAGAAACTTGCACATTACTTACTCACAATTTTTAAGTATGCAAATTATAAATTTGCACATTGCTTAATCAACATTTTATTTCGCTCATAAAGCTTCCTCTATGAGGAAGCTTGTTTTTTCTTTAATGTATAATTATTAGTGGATATTTATTAATTTGGCTTTCTCATAGAGGAAGCTCTATGAGCGAAATAAAATATTGATTAAGCAATGTGCGAATTTATAATTTGCATACTTAAAAATTGTGAGGAAGTAATGTGCAAGTTTCTAATTTGTATACTTAAAAAAACTATGAGAAAGCAATGTGCAAGTTTCTACTTCACACTTAAAAACTATGAGAAAGCAATGCACAAGTTTCTACTTGCACACTTAAAAACTATGAGAAAGCAATGTGCAAGTTTCTACTTGCTCACTTAAAAACTATGACAAAGCAATGTACAAGTTTCTACTTGCACACTCTGGGAAAAATAAATACGGTTAAGCAACCCATTTTGGGATTCAGGATTAGTAATCAAATTATTTGGATTGCTCGTAACTTTATTTTTACGTAACCTTGTATTTAGACTAGAAATACGTCATCAAAATGATGACGTCAGAGGAATAGTATCAGTTATAAAACCTAAAAATTGACTTAAGCAAGTGTGATTGTTGGTTATGAGAAGACATCTCGAGTCCTCCAAATACAGTTATATCATCGAATTGCTGTTGCAGTAATTGCACATCTCAGTTAGACAACGACGATAAGAGCATCCAGTAACCTTATTTAAGGAATACGTAAATGAAGACACCGACTAGTCTTATAAGAAATTTGAATTGTAACTTACCTACTATCTGAAATACCTAACTAAAGAATCAGGTAATGTAAGCAAAAATTTGAGTTACCGCTAAACTAAAAAAAAAAAAAGAATTTTTATTTGTAAATTGTTCTTATTTTTTTTATTTTTAAGTTAATCTGTATTTATGGTTTCGCATATATTCTATTTTATTATTTACAATTACGCATTGTTTTACAATTTTTGTATACGCACGCATTGACGGGATTCGAACCTAAGAACCTATAAGATTCCGGAATGGTAGCCTAGTACGCTAACGCTGAGCTAACGATCTATTTTACTGTAACTCTTCTAAAACTTATATTTCTGTTCTCGAACAACCACAATTCAGAGTTATATAGAATATGAATATGAGTTAAGGTAATACAAGATGAAAACAAGAACTAACAGGCACAGCGAGACATTGATTGCGTAACGGCAGAGTAAGGAACTTATAATTTTAAAATAGATATGTCGGTAATCTGAAATCAGAAATTGATAATTCCGAAATAGGTATGTTTAATCTGTAATCACGATTACGGATTTCGTAACCGTGATTTCAGATTAAGCATAATTCAGAAATAGGTATGTTTAATCTGAAATCACGGTTGCGGAATCCGTAAGGACTTTTCAGATTAAACATACCTATTTCTGAATTATCAATTCCTGATTTCAGATTACCGATATATCTATTTTAGATAACGGATTACTGATTTTTGAATAGTCAAGTTGAAAACAGAGTTGTAACTCAAACTTTTCCATAAAACACATTTCGAGTTAACAACCACAATTCAATTTCACTCTTCTAATTTTTAAATTTTACATCCACAAATTTGAGTTATACAAATAATGTTAATTTTAATTTGGTTAACCAAGTTATGTAGGTTATGAACATGAGTTAAGGTAATCGCATTTGTAAGATGATTAACTCAACTTTCCACCGACAACTGACATTTGCAAGAACGTAATTCAGATTTAGAGATACGTTCCGTCCTCATCTGTGACGTCACAGTTCTCTCTTAAGCGAAATTTATGGTTAACCCCGCGTAACTCAAAATCGGAATTAACTATTATATTTATGTCAAAGATGTTTAAGTTATACTAGTCAATTTTTTCAATTAGTTCTGTCGATATTCAGTTACGCAAAAATAAATTGAACTTATTGGGCACTAACCCAAATGCTAAGTTGCTTAACTACAAAAATAACGGTCAAAATTTCTCCCAGAGCACTTAAAAACTATGACAAAGCAATGTACAAGTTTCTATTTGCACACTTAAAAACTATGAGGAAGCAATGTGCAAGTTTCTACTTCACACTTAAAAACTATGAGGAGTTATTGGCAATTTTAACCGACGTTTTCTTTTAAGTAAGGTTTTTGTAAATTTTAGTTATGGTTTTATAAAAAACCAGTACTTTTCTGAAAATTTGATTGCTTCAAACTCTTAATAAAATCATAATTCTTTAAAACTCTCAAATCATAGTTTAGAGTGTTTTGAAAACGTCTCGACAAGGGCTAGAAGAATATGCAATAACGTGTAAGCACTAAGTGGGTGGTTAGGATTGTATTGTCAACCTACGATAAATTTATGAAATTAATTTCAATAATATTAAAGGAGGGAGTGAAAAAGTGGCCGTTTTGTACCTTGATGGGTACAAAATGTTTTGTACCTTGATGGGCAGAGGTCAGTGTTGGGTGGACCCTGCAATATGTATTTTTCAAACTTTTTTTGTTAATAACTTTTTAATAAAAAATGAGCAACGGCTAAAACCTTCTGTGGGTCACTCAGGAGGGTGACCTTGATAACATATGTCAAGGCCAATATCATTGGAGAAGGATAAGTTAATCTAAATAATTACCAACCGCTCAAACACAGCTATTTTAACAGACGTTTTAAACACACTTATTATAGATTTTAAAATATTTCCCGTGGTTTCTTGGGTAAATGACCATTATTTCCTTCTTATTTCAACCTCAAATAAAGTGGGAAAAAATGTTTCACAGGTTCCCCATCAAGGCACAAAACGGCCACTTTTACACTCCCTCTTTTACATTTTAGTATCTTGAAGTTTATTAAATTTCTTTCAAAATAACATTATATATTTTTCAATTTTGCCCATAGACTTCCGGCAATTACACAAAATAAATGTGGTATCTTATAATCGGGGACTTTTCTCTATATATTTACCCAAAAATACATATTATTTATTATTTATGTTTACAATAAATACCTTATTCCTCTCTCTCTCTCTCTCTTTTTCTATTGCTTCCTCATAGAGGAAGCTTTGTTTTCGTGAAGAAAATTTTTTTTTTAGTTACCGCTGCCAATGTGTTCAAAAGAGAAGCCTTCAGTTGCGCACAGTACAATTGGACACGTTGCAATTGCACACCGTGCTATTAGACACAAAAAATTGGGCACCGTTCTATTAGACACGGTTCGATTGGACACGGTTCGATTGGACACCGTTCAATTGGACACGGTTCGATTGCGCACGGTTCTATTGCGCACAGTTCTATTGCGCACAGTTCTATTGCGCACCGTTCAATCGCGCACCGTTCAATTGCGCACCGTTCAATTGCACACCGTTCAATTGCGCACAGTTCTCATAAAGCGAGGTCCACCCAGCCTACCGGCGGAGGGGGTGCGGGAGTGGGGGCCGAAGGCCCCCCCCCTTGCACCCCCCCGCGCGTGTGTGTGTGTGTGTACAAGCAATAGCAGGAATGGTATCTCGTGGCGCGCGCGCGCGCCCGGCGGCTAGGCATACTGCCGTATACATAAAAACTGCGCGCGCGCGCGCCGCGGGACACCATACCTGCCGGTGCTTGTACACCATGTGCGTCATAGAACATGTGCGCGATTGAACGGTGCGCGATTGAACGATGCGCGATTGAACGGTGCGCAATAGAACTGTGCGCAATAGAACTGTGCGCAATAGAACTGTGCGCAATTGAACCGTGTCCAATCGAACCGTGTCCAATCGAACCGTGTCCAATCGAACGGTGCGCAATTTTTTGTGTCTAATAGCACGGTGTGCAATTGCAACGTGTGCAATTGTACTGTACGCCAGTGAACCTCTCCCGTTCAAAATGTTCTAAAACGTCGAAAAATTGCATTTAAAAAAATGTCCGTATGTGTGCGTGTATGTGCGGATTTGATGTCCGTGATTGCTCTAACTTCCGCAAATATTGAGATATCGGGCTGTTTCTTTTTAATCGATAGAGTATCATTCAAGGAAGGTTGGTATTGAATTTGACGATGATCGGTAAAGGGGTTCTTTTTTTTAAAAATTTTGAATTTTTTTAGAAATGTCCGTGGTTGCTCTAACTTTTGCAAATATTGAGATATTGGGCTATTTCTAATTTTATTATATTCTTCAGTCTTTTCTACCCCTATTTCATATATAATATTTTAAGATTTGGTTGATTAGATCCAGTTTTATGTTTCTATGTAAGTACGGATACCTCGAAATTTTAAATGTTGCTCTAATTTCCACAAATTTTGAGATATCGGGCTATTTCTAATTTTATTATATTTTTCAGTATTTTCTACCCCTATTTCATATATAATTCTTTAAGATTTGGTTGATCAGACTCAGCTTTATAAGGCTTTTATGTATGTACGGATTTCCCGAAATTTTAAATGCCTTTAACTCAAAAATTAATCAATCAAATCTTAAAGAATTATATATGAAATAGGGGTAGAAAAGACTGAAGAATATACTAGAATTAG
The DNA here is from genome assembly GCA_030770355.1 of Harpagoxenus sublaevis. Taxonomy (NCBI): domain Eukaryota; kingdom Metazoa; phylum Arthropoda; class Insecta; order Hymenoptera; family Formicidae; genus Harpagoxenus; species Harpagoxenus sublaevis. The sequence goes on along the minus strand of JASTWR010001047.1, from coordinate 12,566 downwards.
AAAAAAATTGCCAATATAATAAAAATGTGTGTAAATCAGAAACTTGCACATTGCTTCTTCATTATTTTTTTTGCTTATACAGGGTGAATCTTAATGAATGCACCAACTTTTTACCATAGGAGATGGGTTACCGACTGCAACTGTAATGAACCGAAAGATCCATAGATGACACCTGGTTGGATCGACCGCTCCGATCGACATACAGGGAAGACAAAAATTGTGCATCAAGTAACGTGTATCGTATTCTATACATACATACTTTTCTAGTTTATCCGACTCTCTTCCCATACAGCACAAAAACCTCTTAAAATATACATATTTAAAATATTTTTTAGGAAGTTTAAAATAATTTAAACTAATTCACAAAAATATTTTTTCAATGTTCCTATGCCCGTCAAATCATGTCAAAAGAATATTTTCAAAAATTTTTTAAAAGATTGCATACAAATATGTTCAATAATATTTGTAAAATCTTTTAGAAATATTGCTTCAAAAAATAAAATGTTTAAATTTCTAAAAGATTTTACAAATATTGTTAAATATATTTTTATGCAATCTTTTAAAAACATTGTTGAAAATATTTTTTTGACAATTTGGCGAACATAGAAACATTCTAAAAATAAATTGTTGTAAACTATTTAAAAAAATATTTTGTGCTGTATGGACTACGCGTTCTTTTTACACAATTGCTTTCTAATAACGAGATTTCTTATTATTGCGCAACGTATGTACTGCATAAAAGAGATATCATTTATTTCTGTGTATCTCTTTTATACGATTTCGAAAAAATAATGATTCTTTAATAAAGTTACTTGGTAGCGATTTCTTTTCACGCTTACGCGGAACATTTCAGCGCGTAAAAAGAAAGTTAGATCTAAAGCGGCAAAAATATAAAAATGTTTCACCATTCTTATTAAAAAATGCGTAATTCTACTGCAAGAAATATTCTGCTGTATAGTACTTTATATGGATATAAAAGAATAACTTAAATAACTAAATGTAATAACAGTGGATTTTTGCACCACCTGCGAGGTACCACCAATGGCGCGTTAGGTTTTGTAAAGTGGACCTTCGCCTGGAGCCATATTATACCACAGTTGAAGACCTTTTTCAGTAATGGCTCAAACAGATAAATTGAAGTCATATTGCGTAAGAGCGCACGCAGATTAAAAATTGCATCAACGTGCGGCCGTGCGCAACATATCGCCAATTTATCATGTTTTTACTTTAGATGCTCGAAGTGTCCCCCAACCATTTTTTCCACTGTTATTACATTTAGTTATTTAAGTTATTCTTTTATATCCATATAAAGTACTATACAGCAGAATATTTCTTGCAGTAGAATTACGCATTTTTTAATAAGAATGGTGGAACATTTTTATATTTTTGCCGCTTTAGATCTAACTTTCTTTTTACGCGCTGAAATGTTCCGCGTAAGCGTGAAAAGAAATCGCTACCAAGTAACTTTATTAAAGAATCATTATTTTTTCAAAATCGTATAAAAGAGATACACAGAAATAAATGATATCTCTTTTATGCAGTACACACGTTGCGCAATAATAAGAAATCTCGTTATTAGAAAGCAATTGTGTAAAAAGAACGCGTAGTCCATACAGCACAAAATATTTTTTTAAATAGTTTACAACAATTTATTTTTAGAATGTTTCTATGTTCGCCAGATTGTCAAAAAAATATTTTCAACAATGTTTTTAAAAGATTGCATAAAAATATATTTAACAATATTTGTAAAATCTTTTAGAAATTTAAACATTTTATTTTTTAAAGCAATACTTCTAAAAGATTTTACAAATATTATTGAACATATTTGTATGCAATCTTTTAAAAAATTTTTGAAAATATTCTTTTGACATGATTTGACAGGCATAGGAACATTGAAAAAATATTTTTGTGAATTAGTTTAAATTATTTTAAACTTCCTAAAAAATATTTTAAATATGTATATTTTAAGAGGTTTTTGTGCTGTATGGGAAGAGTTGGATATACTAGAAAAGTATGTATGTATAGAATACGATACACGTTACTTGATGCACAATTTTTGACTTCCCTGTATGTCGATCGGAGCGGTCGATCCAACCAGGTGTCATCTATGGATCTTTCGGTTCATTACAGTTGCAGTCGGTAACCCATCTCCTATGGTAAAAAGTTGGTGCATTCATTAAGATTCACCCTGTATATAACTCAAGAACTGATCAATCAAATATTAAAGAATTATATATGAAATAGGGGTAGAAAAGACTGAAGAATATAATAGAATTAGAAAAGTTGCCAATAATTAATACTAAATTGTCAAAAAACATCAATTTGTGAAATGTCTCAATTATTGCGACTTGAGATGTAGCCCTTAAAGGTTAAAATTTTAAAATATTGGCAATTTTTCTAATTGTATTATATTCTTCAGTCTTTTTTACCTCTGTTTCATATATAATTCGTTAAGATTTGGTTTGATCAGTTCTGGAGTTATAGAAATTTCGGTAAATTTGGCCCATACACACATACACACACACACACATACACACATACACACATACGGACATTTTTTAAAATTGCGATTTTTTGACGTTTTAGAACATTCTGAACAAATTGGCAGCGGCTACTAAAAAAAGAAATTTTTTTACGAAAACTAAGCTTCCTCTATGAGAAAGCAAAAATGAGGTGACCGTACATACGTACGTATAATTAAGTAAAATCTTGTCCGTACAGGAAAAAAGTGTGCGATTCTTATTCCGCTATTTGAAAACAACAATGATCTTGCGACAACAAAATGCTACAGATAGAATGTTTTAACAAGAAATATTAAATCTGCTTCAGCAAGTTTGTGAACAGATCTTCAGTTCTACGAACAGATGTTTAACAATAGCAGATATTTCTGAGAGTATATATTTTTTAAGGATAATTTATGACAGCAAATAACAATAAAATTTCGTATTGACTATATTGGTTTGAGGGTTCGACGATTTTACTACAATCTTTGAATAAAAATTAAGTTTTTTCAGAAATATGACGAACAAAATATGGAGTTTGAACTTTTATCGAAATGCATACGATTTACAATAATGCTGGAATATATTGCATTTTAAAAATATCTCTCTGACTTCCTGAATATTATTTTTTCTGGTCTTTTCCATTTTTATAGGCTTTGTATAATTTTTGATGTTTTATGTTAAAAAGGATTACTATTAATTATCAGTTTTCTTGTGGTTTCAGGAGTCATAGGCGAAGCTCTGCAAACTCAATGCAGAAAATGCACTGAAAAACAAAAAGACCTTTTAGACCACATGGCCGATTGGTATACAAAGAATAATTCCGACCAATGGAACGCCTTAGTTAGGAAGACAGTAGAGGATGCACAAAAGAAAAATGGTTAAAGGATTTGATAATCGTTGATAACAAATACCGACGAGACTCCGACAATCACGAAACGACAATCATCTGTGAAGTTGTTGAATTTTTTACATCTGAAAACTTATTGTTCGGAGAAGAAACTAACGCCGTAATTCTTGCAGTATTGTACTGTAGTGTTATATTGTTAGAATAAATATATAAAATATAAAATAAGTGTCAATATTGTTCTCCTTATTATAATCAACTCTTAGCGCTTGTAATACGGTATTCTTATTTTGTAAGCCCATATCAAAAGACGCGGGGATTAAAGAGATTAGATATATTTGACAATTAATCTCCCTGTCTAAAAGATGTCCTATTATAGTAAGCAAATTGTCCGCGCAGTATGACAATAGATTGTTAGCAGATTTGCACAGATATTGCAACAGATTCGGTATCATGTATGCCCGCATTAAACTCGTGTTTTGCCGGTAAAATCTGCCGATATAGTTTGATAGCAGATTGTAAATAGAAATTGAACAGAACCCGTAATTTCGTAAACATTTAAATTAAATGAAACATATATATCATTTAAATTATTGCAAATAAACGATTCTGCTCAGTTTCTACAATCAATCTATTCCATTTTATTGTCTTAACAGATTCTGTTATACTTTTATATCGAGAAAATTTGTAGCGGACGTTTTAAAAATCTGTTCTTGACAGATTTGGCTATATACAGGATATTGTGAAATTCAAATTAATAATACGGAAATAGGTACACGTTAATAAACAGAAAAATAGAAGAGCTAGTGATGGCTAGGGACCCTCTAGAGAGGGACTCGCCAAACTGCCGCTGACTGCACGGATAGGTGTTTCAATTTGTGGGATACTTCCGCTTCAGCTTTGATACGCGCGCAAATTCAAGACCATTACATGCAGTTGCATTCAGTTGCATTCATCGCATTTTAATGATACATTCATATTATATCGCATTTCATTTATTTTTTATATACGCGCGCTTTACTTCAACTTTCGGTCCCACTTCAATCTCATGGCGGCCAGTTTGGCGAGTCCCTCTCTATTAGAGGGTCCGGTAAATATGCAGAATAGTGGCTTCCTCACCGATTGCGTTGAACTTAGGCTTAATCGACGCGTTTTTGCGTGAAATGAAAGAATCTGGCAGAAAAAAGTGTCGCTCTGCCAGGCGAAGCGAGATATTAACAGTTGAAGTTGACGACTATCAGGTTATGAGACCTGTCATACCGACGAGATGTAGCGACTATTAACCATGCTGCCCATGCCCCGCGGCCACTTGCGCATGCTCTGTTAGCCCTGTGGCCACATGCGCATGCTCCGTGGCCGCATGCGCATGCAAAAGTGCGCGAATTTAAAACCTATGTACACTTATAATGCATATCGCTTGACTTTCGATGATGAATATGACGCAGTCACATTGTGTACACACACACACACACACACACGCGCGCGCGCGCGCGCGGGGGTGCAAACGTGGGCCTTTGGCCCCCCTCCCACATCCTCTCCGCCGCCCAGTGAGAAATGATACATCGAAAAGACGTCGATTCGATATCGATTCATCGAGATCACATCGAAGCGGTTCTGTCAAGTAGTTGAACGTCGATAATTTCAAAATTTTGAGATTATTTCGATGTTATGATAACTTTGCAAAAAATATCTGTTGGTAGCAGTAGCAATATAATATTATACTTCCTTTCAAGATTTTCAATGTTTCCACGTTTATCCATTATCAGCGATTTCGATATCGATTTGATAACGATTCGACTTATGAGATAAAAAGAACTAAATTGTTTCCTAAATCAAAGAAAACTGAAAATTATTGTGTTTTAAATTACATTAACTAATAAATGCGGCCTAATACATATTACCAAAGTTGGTCTATACATGGAATAGTGCTCTTGCAGATGTTTATAAATTTTAAACCTTTGCAATCCCCTAATTTCTTCTACTTAATAAACTTCTGATCAAAATATATTTTAATACTCTAAACATACATAATATATATATAATAATATATATATATATAATATATGTATATATACATATATATATATACATATATAGATACATATATATAATATATATATATACATCTATATATATAAAGACAGATGTCCTGACTCACTCACTCACTGACTGACTCATCAACGCCCAGCCCAAACCCCTGAACTTAGAAACATGAAATTCGAGGGGTGTATTCCTCTCATAACGTAAGCACCCACTAAGAAGGGATTTTTAGAAATTCGGCCCTTAAGGGTGTGAAAAGGGTTAAAATGTATTTTCACGGATTCGTCAATATCTCTTAGGCCCGATGAGATATCGACTTGGTTCTTGCTTACAAAGGTCACCCATACAAATGCTCAAAAACGTATTTCGTAAATTACCCTTCGTAAATTAATTCCTATGTATTTTACTTTCGGTTCTCATAGTCGGCCCAACAATTACTTTCAAAAAAATAACTTTTGCTTTCGTATTTCACAACAAATTTATTAACAAAAATAATTTCAAGGGTTGTAGGGGAGAGCGGAAGAATTTCGAACATCTAAGAAAAAAGTTAAATAAAGCCGACGATTATTTATCAATTATAAAAGTCTGAATTTTAAATGATACTCCAGTTATTTGGCTTTAAATTACGATAATTAATATTAATATTTATTTGCCATTCGGAGTTACCCGCCGCACGCGGAGCAATGCCGAATCGTAGCTGAGGTAATTACAAACGGGTTTTGCTTATTGTTTAAAACAGAGCCGGGATTTACTTGCACATTTCGGGCCGATTCCCGAGGCGACGCCTCCTATTTCCCCACTACCGCTCGAGGCTCAGCGGCCGAGCCGCCGACAGCGCGCTTGACACTGTTTCTCAGGAGCGTCACGCGTGCTATACGTAGGATGGAACTACATTCCTCCCGAACAATATTAAATAGCTAGTTAAAATAGTCTTTTTTTTCAATAATTAATAATTGAAAATTTTTATATTATTATTATTATTAATACTCTATATATATTGTTGCTATTGAATTACATATTTAAATAAAACCTGTAATAATTATGTAATATTTTATTTGGAACTTAGTTTGTGCGCTACACTTATAAGTTATAACAAAATTACATAATAGGCCATTTATTTTCGCAATATATATAGAATACAATTGATTGAGGAATTGGTAAGCGTGATGTGTGTAGAAATATGTACTATATATAATTATCATATAATTATAATTAGGACAATAGTTTCCACGCCAATCCATGAGGTACTCTTGCTGACGCGTTTTTTAAAGTGATTTCTTTAGTAGGCCTACTTCACCGAAGAGAAAAATGTGAAAAAATTCATTAATAAACGTAGAGGTAAAATCAAAGGAACAATAAATAATTGTAAATATTAAGTCGATTTTCTAGGCCATTTACATAATTCTACTAGAGATGGGATATCTATAACATAGGAATGTTAGAAAAAATATTTCGCATTTTATTGAAGCTAATGATGTATCGCTTAAGGAAGAACGTTTACTGGTTTTTATATATTTTATCTTCGAAAATGAGCATTTACATAAGTATGTAAATCCAAACATAAAAAAAAATTTTGGTCTTCCAATTTTTTCCATGTTCGGATTTACATATATACTTATGTAAATGTTCATTTTTGAAGATTAAAATATATAAAAACCAATAAACGTTCTTCCTTAAGCGATTCATCTTTAGCTTCATTAAAATGCGAAATATTTTTTCTAACATTCCTATGTTATAGATATCCCATCTCTTGTAGAATTGAATTCCTTTGATTTCACCTTTTTCGTTTATTAATGAATATTTTCACATCATTTTTCTCTTCAGTGGAGTAGGCCTACTGGAGAAATCACTTTAAAAAAAACGCGTCAGCAATAGTACCTCATGGGTTGCGTGGAAATTATTGTCCTAATTCTAATTATAAAATAATTATATGTATATAGTATATATTTTTACACACATCACACTTACCGATTTCTTAATCAATTGTATTCTATATACATATATTGCGGAAATAAATGGCCTATTATGTAATTTTGTTATAACTTATAAGTGTAACGCACAAACTAAGAGTTCCAAATAAAATATTACATAATTATTACAGGTTTTATTTAAATATGTAATTCAATAGCAACAATATATATAGAGTATTAATAATAATAATGATATAAAGATTTTCAATTATTAATTATTGAAAAAAAAGACTGTTCTAACTAGCTATTTAATATTGTTCGGGAGGAATGTAGTTCCATCCTACGTATAGCACGCGTGACGCTCCTGAGAAACAGTGTCAAGCGCGCTGTCGGCGGCTCGGCCGCTGAGCCTCGAGCGGTAGTGAGGGAATAGGAGGCGTCGCCTCGGGAATCGGCCCAAAATGTGCAAGTAAATCCCGGCTCTGGTTTAAAATTATAATTTAAATAAATTTATATATATAAAGACAGATGTCCTGACTCACTGACTCACTGACTCACTCACTGACTGACTCATCAACGCCCAGCCCAAACCCCTGAACCTAGAAACATGAAAATCGAGGGGTGCATTCCTCTCATGACGTAAGCACCCACTAAGAAGGGATTTTTAGAAATTCGGCCCTTAAGGGTGTGAAAAGGGTTAAAATGTATTTTCACGGATTCGTCAATATCTCTTAGGCCCGATGAGATATCGACTTGGTTCTTGCTTACGAAGGTCACCCATACAAATGCTCAGAAACGTATTTCAGGATTTTGCCCTATTCAACCTCTAAAGGGATAAATCTAGATTCAAGGGTGAATTATAGAACCCTTCGTATCTCCTGTAAATTAATTCCTATGTATTTTTCTTTCGGTTCTTATAGTCGGCCCTACAATTACTTTTAAAAAAATAACTTTTGCTTTCGTATTCCACAACAAATTTATTAACAAAAATAATTTCTGTTTCGTTAACTTCGACGCTTAATATCTGTACAGCACATTCTCTGCTATAATAAAAAGACTGTTCAATATACAAACGATTCGCTGCTTTAAATAACTTTCCTTCGTTCATACATCGTCAAATATAACTTTGACACTCGGATTACCGCATTCTTTGACGCAACGGCTGAAATCGATTTTGACTCCAATAAACTTTCGTTTAATTGTAATGAACAATATTATCTCATGACATGATAAAGATGAATTAAAATTATGTTAGTGTTTGTTTGTACTTTTGCTCCAATTTTATCGCTTCAGATTTAAATTTCTTCATCGTATTGTTCATTTCCTCTGTTGTCTATGTACTAACTCATGTCTACAATGGGGCGAGAAGTCCTCCGGGGCGAAGCCCGGGTAACCAGCTAGTAATCTATATAATGTAGTATCGCAATTAACCCTTCAACTATTAAATAGAATAAAACACGGAATAGATCAGTAATATTACTGTATATACTCACAACTTTTTCCAGATGTAGAGAAAAATATTATAAAAATAGTGTACGTCACTTTACTTTATTTATATTATTTAGTACTGCGTGTACAACTCGGTATAACCTGAAAAGTACACGTGTGTATTATAGTCACGCTTTATGCACGCATATATGCATTATATATATACTAAAAATATAGAACAAGCATATATACTTACACGTGTATTAATTACAACACTTTATATATTTACACACTTTTTGTCAAACAATTTGTCGCTTTCGTGATGGAATAAAATCATGTGCTAATATACGCGCGGCGCAATAAAGTCTCGACTTCTAGATATTTCCATATATCAAGAAGATGTCGTAAAAATGATAACTTTAATACATCGTTTTAATGACGTCAATAACGCCACTACAACATGATATCTAAAGGTGCAATTTTATTGACGCTAGAAACCAGCGTCAAATGGGGGTCACGTGACTTTTGGCGTCAAGAAAATGTAGTGGGGGAAAAAGTTCAGACCGTCTCAGCTTTTTCAGCGTGCCGCAAAATTCAAAGGTGTTTAAGGTGGTTAAAGGTGTTTATACAATAAATGACAACGAGAATGAAGTAAGTAATATATTAATATTATATGGTAGATATGGAATATTTTGATAATTCTTGTGCATAAATATGCTGCTTTTTATGGTATTAATAAGTTATGATAACTCTACATTTTAGGTTAGTTGGATATATCTGCAAATATATGAGTGATTAAAATAACATTTGTAGAGGGATAGAGCTATGTTTGGATTAGTTGGATATGTTAAATAATTAGTAATAAACAATTACTTACAAGGGAACGGTCGGAAGTGTCCCTCACCGATTTGGATGGGCTTTGGCTATGTTGTAGAGCATCAAAAAATATTAGACTCCTATTTTTTTTTTTGGGCTTATCTCGACGTTTAAGGGTTGAAACAACCCCTTGAAAATAACGGATTTTATAATTTTTAGCGAATATCTTCGAAAATATAAGGCGTATGAAAAAGAGTTTTATACAAAAGGTTTATGGTTTTTTATGCTCTTTACAATGGCGTAATTACATTTTTCAAATATGTCAAATTTTTTAATTTAACCCCACACCTACCTATTATTTTTGTAAAATATAACAATTTTTTCAACGCAAAAATTTAAGAGCATTGAATGCCAAATACATCCATGTATATTTTTATTATGATACCACTATTCGATTTTTGGGAAGACAAGATGATATGTGGTATAGGCGTCGCGCTGTAGGTAGGTGTTGCGTTATTTCTGTTCAGTTGCGCTGTACGCTTAATAATTTCTATTTGTGCATATTTTCTCATATACTACAATATATACTATATACTACGACATAATATGCGATGAAAGTCCAAGCAGAGGAAAAGATATCACGTCATTCGAAGTTTAAATAGCATGTGCGCAGAACAGTGTTATAAATACGCGTCGAAGTAGATCAACAACCAAAGCTCACGCATTTGAATATTATTTGCTCGTGTCATAATTCCGGAAAGGAACTACATTGACATATACATATACTTTTAATCTATACATTTAAAGAAATAATTTTATTTGTTGATCTTTTTTTTAGCGGGGGTTATTGCGGTGAGATATTAGAATTCGAGGATTTATGAATATTGAACATATAGACGATGGGTTTGGTATTATCCATGGCTGAATTGTAAGGCGAACGAGCATGTTTGGGGAGGCACTGAAGATATTTACAATCTGCAAATTTTATTCAATATGCGGACATATGTAGAGGAAATATGGTAGAAAAATTAATAAAAATAGTAACAGTAATAAAATTAAAAATACAAATTACAAAGTTTATTTCTGTACGTGTTTATTTTTACAATTTTGGGTAATAATATTATGTGTAGACGAATAATATCGAGTCACAATAAAATATAATAAACTTTTTTAAACGTCGCCAGTAAATGATTAACAAAATTGTAGATTGTAAGACGACTCATGTATTAATAAATCAGAGCAGAATTTTTAAATTAATCATACATAAACATATAATATATGTAAGTTAAATTTATGGCACATATTCGTCGCAAAGATGATGATCATGAAAAAAATGTGTTATACAAAGCGATTTTTGCATCAAGAACAAGTAATTATTCGATTTCCTACAATACTATCTTATCTTACTTTATGGCATCGGACGTCCGTGTCCGCGCCCCACAAAATGATCGACCTGCAATCTTTGCAATAATTGCCTCAAATCACCCCGACCTCGGCCACCTGCCGTCGAAGCCACGGATAGCACCCTCGCCATAAAGTCATTGCGACCCGGACGTCTTACGTCCCTCTCGCTCCAATTGGCGAACGTGTCGTTCGGCTCGGCCACGAAAGTTAAAATTGTAGACAGGCGCAGCACACACCCCTTCCGCAGCCTTCCTCAAGTTCGAGAGGTTTGTGCTACGTCTGGCAAATCTGAGCCCATTTTTGGCGTAAACTAAAACACTAATACATAGAAACGATAGCCACAAAAAACTAGAACACAAACGACTGTATACCAGCGGGCGACAGTCGAATTATATAAATGAATACGCACTTTATAATTAATGGAGTGGGTTTTTTATGTTAGGTTTGATACCGTCTCTTTCTCTTCTCTATTTCTTGATTACAAAAGGTATGCGAATTAAAAATTAATTAATTTATCAAAACTGAATAATAATTCTGCGTTTTGCGTGTGTGATGACAATAGAGAAACAGCAGTACAAAATATTGAAATATTCTGATACTCTGACAAGGAGGTAATCTGAAATTTAAAGCAAACAAAGAAAAATTAACTTTATTGACTAAAAATAATTTTAGTAGGTGCTTACAATCATGACATTTTATGAGCAAAAAAGATTATATAGTCACTGGCAAGACTGGCAAAGAATTGAGTAAGAGCTGAATAAAAAATTATATTAAATATTCAATATCAAAGGAAAAAGTAACAAGCGTATAAGAAACCAATAAAAGTTAAAAATAAAAATGCGCTTACATGTTCACAGAACGACAGCGTAAAACACACAGTTCTTTACACTTCAAACTTACGATCTGAAATGCTTGCTTTCCGGAATTATGACACGAGTAAATGATATTCAAATGCGTGAACTTTGGTTGTGATTTACTTCGACGCGTATTTAACACTGTTTTGCGCACACGCTATTTGAATTTCGGATGACGTGATATCTTTTCCTCTGCTTGGACTTTTATCACATATTATGTCGTAGTATATAATATATATTGTAGTATATGAGAAAATATGCACAAATAGAAATTATTAGCGTACAGCGCAACTGAACAGAAATAACGCAACACCTACCTACAGCGCGACGCCTATACCACATATCATCTTGTCTTCCCAAAAATCGAATAGTGGTATCATAATAAAAATATACATGGAATGTATTTGGCATTCATGCTCTTAAATTTTTGCGTTGAAAAAATTGTTATATTTTACAAAATAATAGGTGGGTGTGGGGTTTAAATTAAAAATTTGACATATTTGAAAAATGTAATTACGCCATTGTAAAGAGCATAAAAAACCCATAAACCTTTTGTATAAAACTCTTTTTCATACGCCTTATATTTTCGAAGATATTCGCTAAAAATTATAAAATCCGTTATTTTCAAGGGGTTGTTTCAACCCTTAAACGTCGAGATAAGCCCAAAAAAAAAAATAGGAGTCTAATATTTTTTGATGCTCTACAACATAGCCAAAGCCCATCCAAATCGGTGAGGGACACTTCCGAACCGTTCCCTTGTAAGGCG
>JASTWR010001046.1:0-61065 GCA_030770355.1 Harpagoxenus sublaevis | reverse complement strand
CGCAAGAGAACATTTGCGAACTGAGAAGGAAAAAGCAAAAGAAACCTACGATAGGAAAACCAAGAAACCACTTTTAAGGTGGGAGAAAAAGTGCTATTGCACGACACCGTACGTCGAGGAAGATAAAAAAAGTTGGAACCAAAATGGATAGGTCCATACACAATAATCGAAAAGAATTCTGAGGTCAATTACACCCTCAAAATGGGACGAAAAAGCATAAAAGTGCATGTAAATAGAATAAAAGCTTTTATTGAACACTAAGTCAAAAACCGAAGCAGCAAAGATAATTAATTTTGACGGAAGGCATAGATAAAGAAATAGAGCATGCAAATAGGAATAAGTTAAACAAAAAATAAATAAATAAGTAATAAGGTACTCACCAAATTAGGCTTACGATCCTCCGACCGTTGGTTACGTCCAGGGTCACCCGTAGGATCCTCAAAGGGTACGAACGCTGACTACGCAAGGACCCTGAACCGATCCGGCCTGACGACCGATACGAGATAAATAGAGAGGAGAGCAGGCATCGGTAGGGCAGTTCAGAGTCAGAGTCAGTGACGGGTTGTTACGCGTATTAAATATAAGAACTCTGTAAGATTTAAAGATCAGTGAATTTATTAAAGAAATCTAAAGTCATATTGGAGTCTGTGAATTCCTTCCCGACTCCTCCACGGAACGACGATCCCCATACTTGTGCACGGAGCGGCACAACAGCGGCAAGAAGATGGCAAAAAAGCAAGCATGGTCGCGGCTGGTATCGCGATGGTGGACGTGGCCGCGGTAGCCACATTTACCAAACATTTTACTTGTAACTGACTTATAAGTAGAAAAAGCCCGCTTGTTATGTGTGTATAGATTCTTGATATTTTACGTTCCTACATCTACATGTTCTGCTACACATTAATACATTTATAATGTATTATGCTCAACAAATGTATAAGTGTCGCATACCGATCGAGGCGCGTGCTCGGCGAGCGCGTGCGCGGAGACAGTCAGTCGCGGCCTGTCGCTGGCCGGCTCGGACGCTCTGTCTCGCGACAACTAATGTACATTAATAAACCAGTGTTGTAATTAATCTGCGTTCCCTGATTCCGTACACAACAAATGGCGACGTGGAAAGAAACGAACCACGAAGAGTGAAAAGTCGAACGGGTGATGAGCAAACAGTGGTCAGAAGTCGAGGCACACGTGGCGACAGGAAAGACCTCGTGGCTTTATGTCTTAAAAAAAGACAAATTAGTGGAAATTTGTGATCATTATAATATCGCGATAGAGTCAACAGCGTCTATTGACGAGATACGGCAGACCTTGGCGGAATTTGTGAGAGTGCAAGCTGGAAAAACCGAAAAGAAGGAAACAGAAGAATCTACAGAAACTTCGGGGCTCACACCACCGGCAACACGGGCTGACGTCATGACTCCAAATATAGGTAAACTAACCGAGTTCGACCCTGAAAGGCAAACATGGGAAGACTATATAGAACAGTTAGAATTCTACCTAGAGGCAAATAATATCAACACCGAGTCAAAGAAACGAGCCACTCTGTTGACGGCAATAGGCACGAGGAATTACGCAATCATAAAATCGCTCTGCTTGCCTACTGCTCCGAAAGATATTACGTACCAAGACATTCTCGACAAATGTAAATCATACTTCGGACAAAACATTAACGAACTTCTAGCTCGGATTCATTTCCACAAAAGAGACCAAAAGGAAAACAAAACGCTTAAAGATTTTGTGCGCGAGATAAGAAAACTGGCATTAGACTGTAAATTTTCAGGGCCGGACGGGAAGTTACCGATGAATATCATGTTACGCGATCGTTTCGTGGCGGGAATACGAAGCGAAGAGCTGCAAAGATATTTATGTCGACGACACGAGGAGTCGGTAACAGCTACAAACCCAGACGGTTTATCGCTAGACAAAGCAGTGGAAACAGCTTGTAACGCGGAATCAGCGGAACAGCAACAAAAATATTTAAACAATCGGAGTCAGAAGTAATCCAAAATGTTGCGCAAAATGAAACACCTAGGCCAATAAAAAAAAAGGTTCAAGACAAAAGAAACCTCGGGATCCGTGCTACCGTTGTGGTTACACGAATCACTCGCAAGACAAGTGTTTTTATAAGAATGAAAAATGCAGTTTTTGTGATAAGATTGGTCACTTGATTAGGGTTTGCAAAATTAGACAACGATCAATTGAAAAACTATCCACAACAACAAACAAACCATCGCAGGCAAATCAAATAAACGAACAATCAAGTGAAGAAAGTGACGACGACGATATTTTTGCGGGCAACGTCACAGTACAGTCGTTAAAAGGGAAAAACAAAGATGACGAGTACGTCGTAAAAATCAAAATAAATTCAATACCGTGCAAAGAAGTTGATAATGGGGCTCATCAGTCGCTTATAAATAGGCAAACTTACGATAAAATCTGGCCGAAAAAGGAACCTATCTGGTTAAAAAGGCGAATCAGACTATTCGGTTACGGGAAAAGACCAATCGAGGTGATAGGAGTGACTAACGTGCTCGTGCGTCATCAACAAAAAAAACAATTACTGTTTATAGTGGTGACAAACGAGACAAACGGACCCAATTTATTGGGGAGAAACTGGTTTGCGGAATTGGGTATAGTTATGACCGGAATTCACAATGTGAGCGGGGAAAAAAATAATGAGAAGAGCATACTAAACAAATTCCCGTCGCTCACTTCCAGAACGCTAGAGGGTCATAAAGGTACACCGATACACATCGAGCTGAAGAAAAACGCACATCCAAAATTTTTTAAAGCCAGACGAATACCGTATGGCCTACAGAAAGCGGCGATGGATGCATTAAAATCAATAGTGCAACAAAAAATGCTTACTCCCGTAGATCAATCTGACTGGGCGACGCCAGTACTGTTTGTCAGAAAACCCAACGGGAAAATACGCGTAGTCGGGGACTACAAATCGACTGTTAACTCAGAAATTCGAGAATTCGAATACCCTCTACCAACGGTCGAAGAAGCGTTGGCCACACTCAACGGAGGAGAATTTTTTTCCCAAGTTGATCTAAGGGACGCCCATAAACAACTACGCGTTGATGAAGAAACGTCAAAAATACTGACAATCAGCACGCCAGGGGGTTTATTCAACGTAAATTGTCTACTGGATGGCATAGCAGCGGCACCACGATTCTTCAAAAAATTCATGACGACCATATTGTCGGGAATACCTGGCATACAAATTTATTTAGACAACGTAAAGATCCAAGGAAAAAATCTAGAGGAGCACAATCAGCGACTATCAGAAGTGTTGCATCGTTTGCAACAATCAAACCTCCGAGTGAACGTCGAAAAATCGATATTTGGCGTAAAATCAATGGATTTCCTGGGATACCAAATATCCACCGAGGGCATTCAACCACTGGAAAATAAGGTAATAGCAATAAAAAATATGGAAGCCCCGACGAACAAGCGAGATTTACAAGTCTTCTTGGGGGGGAATAAATTTCTACGCAAGATTTATCAAAAATAGAACAACAATCTTAGAGCCACTACACCGACTGTTAGACGCCGACGCGAATTGGAATTGAGGTAAACGAGAACGAAACTCGTTCGAGAAATTAAAAAGTCAACTTATCGGATCCGGAATTTTAGTCCACTTTGACGACAAATTACCAATCGTACTCTCAGCCGACGCGTCGCCAATTGGAATAGGAACAGTTCTTGCCCATAAGCTCACAGACTAGACGAAAAAACCAATAGCATATTTTTCGAAAACACTAAATAAAACTCAACGTAAATATGCACAGATTGACCGAGAGGCCCTGGCGTTAGTCCAGGCAGTGACACATTTTCATCAATATTTATCGGGATGTTCGTTCGCTTTGATTACAGACCACCAACCACTCTTGGGAATTTTCGAACCAAAGAATCGAAATTCAGACCAAGTATCGGCAAAACTAAAACAATATAAAATAACCTTATCGGCATATAACTACAACCTAAGCTATCGACCAGCAAAAAAACACGGAAATGCCGACTTCCTATCAAGACTACCGCTAGAAGAAGTAGAAGAGGAAGAAAAAACCGGCGATGTCCTGATGCTGGAGGGCGTGACTCAAAATCCAGTGACAGGAGAGGAAGTAGCTGTAGAAACCGACAAGGATAAAACACTCAAGCTCATCAAATTATGGTTAAACACTGCATGGCCAGAGAAAATAGAAAAAAAATATCAAGCCTTCTGGCTCAAACGTAATGAAATGGACATCGAAAACGGATGTCTGCTGTGGGGATCAAGAGTGGTCATTCCAAAAAAGCTACAACCAGAGATACTTAAGTACCTACACGCAAACCACCCAGGAATTGTGGCCACGAAAGCATGCGCACGGTCATACGCATGGTGGCCCGGTATAGACAAAGAGCTCGAAATAATGATAAAAAATTGCGATCAGTGCCAAGAATTCCGGCATAATCCTCCGAGAGGACCAATCCAACACTGGGAAAGTCCGGGAGGCCCTTGGATTCGACTACACATCGATTTCGCAGGACCGTTTCAGGGACAAACATTTCTTATCGTGGTCGATGCATACTCAAAATGGACCGAGGTATGTCGCGTTTCATCAACATCATCGGCAAACGTTATCCGCGAACTCCGAAGACTTTTCGCCTCATTCGGTCTCCCCGAAACAATAGTATCGGATAATGATACGTCATTCAGATCCGAGATGATGGAAAAATTCTACAAGTTGAATGGCATTGAATTCATCTTCGTTGCGCCATATCATCCCTCGTCGAACGGTCAAGCCGAGCGTGCAGTCCAAACGACCAAACAATCACTTAAAATACTGAAGGAAGGTGACTGGTAAACGAAATTTAGCAGATTCCTCCTGAAGCAACATTCGACACCGTCAATAGCCACGGGAGTGTCACCAGCGGAAATGATGTTAAAAAGAAAACTACGAACACCATTGGATGGCCTATCGCCACGGTACAAACACCGTCCATCGGCCATAAAGGAGACGCCAGCAGGGGCACGTCAGCTACAAATTAAAGACCGAGTAAGAATGCTGACTCATAAAAAAGAGGGCCCAAAATGGACCAGGGCAACCGTCGAGAAGAAAACGGGACCTCTGTCTTATGAAGTACGAGAAGACCGCACGGAAAAATTACACAAGCGCCACATTGACCATCTACGATACATCCCAAAGCTTCGTGAGCAGGAAGAAATAAGAAGAACTCAGCCAATATCGAGGAATACTCACGAGCAACACACACATAAGTACAATCTACGCCAAAAAAATTGCTAAAAGACGGCACCCTAAAACCGAAAATTCATTTTTTTTTATTAAAATTTATTTTTTATTATGTTTATTTCTTTTATAATGTAAAACTACAAGACAATTTTTCGTTACATTATATTAATTCCAATCTAGAGGGGAGGGGTATCGCATACCGATCGAGGCGCGTGCTCGGCGAACGCGTGCGCGGAGACAGTCAGTCGCGGCCTGTCGCTGGCCGGCTCGGACGCTCTGTCTCGCGACAACTAATGTACTCAAGGAATTAATAAACCAGTGTTGTAATTAATCTGCGTTACCTGATTCCGTACATAACAATAAGATAATCGACTCTACGAACCATACCATAACTGCAGCATGGATGATTGCGGTAAAAGGGAGGAACGAGACAAAGTCAATTTTATGTACAAATGTTGTGAAGACGTCTAGCGAAGAACTTGTAAAGATGCTACTTGCAGACTTGACTCCCCAGGAAGTATGCAGTTATTTTCATTTGTGTGATCCAACCACGGAGGAATATAAAGGAGACGAAACTCCTTGCTCATAAGCCTTGAAAAACGGTTCCTTCTCCTTTCTATTCCTCCGTGGATCCCACCAAAGATCCTGGTCCAAAACGTATCAATATTGCTGAGAAAGATGGAGATATAGAAATTGTACGTAATTTAATTATATTTTTCTATAGAATCCGTATCTGAATGTGCTTATGTCGAGCAGTTATATCGCAAATTGACAAGCTGTTAGGTGATTCAAAGGTGGACGCTGACGATAGAGGTAGTTGTTAAGAAGGTGTGCAAGTATTCACCAGCAAATAAACAAGATAAGGTAATATTTTATTTTACGATTTTTTTATATACGAAAACCAACTTTAAACTGACATTTAAACCTGTGCAGTGCGGTGGATTTCCACCATCTTGTGGTGGAAATTTACGAACCGAGCATAATAAATACGCTGAAAGATCATGTGGATAGCTAAAGATGTGCAGCAAAATAGCAATAGCAAATGGCGAGGTGGCGAACAACGGACGTAAATGTGACATGGAAGCCGAGCATAATCAGCAGATCTCACCGAATGGAATAAACGGAATCCAAAAATCCAAGGAGCCACACACGCATACACACACTCACGCACGCACGCACAACACACATTTTCTGTTCCTAGAGTCGATTGTCTCACATATGTTGCGCATAATAATGGAGTATAAACAGGACACGTGGATGTAGGAACGTAAAATATCAACACAATAATTGTTTTTTTTTTAGTTATGTTTATAATAAAGAGAAGTTTTTCGTTTATTTGTAATACAATTTGTTGTAAAATAAAAATATGTCTGTAATAAATAAAATATATATCAAACATTTACGATATATATATATATTCCCTCTGTTGTGCCGCTCCGTGCACGAATATTGGGATCACTGTCCGCGGGGGAGTCGTCGGGGGAAATCACAGACTCTAATATGGCTTTTAGATATTCTTTAATAAATTCACTGATCTTTAAATCTTACAACGGTCTTATACTTAATACGCGTAACAATCTGTCACTGACTCTGACTCTAAACTGCCCTCCTGATCCCTGTCCTCCGCTCTATTTATTCCGTATCGTCGTCAAGCGGGATCGGTTCAGGGTCCTTGCGCGGTCAGCTTTCCGCGAACCTCTCTAGGTCGCGTTGGTTCTCGGTAGAGAGTCTGGCCGCGCAATCAGCTGTTATGCTGACTCGCGGTTTCCTGTTTAACTCGCGACTTCCTATTTTAATAATACTATGATAATCGATTTCCTATTTTCATTATACTGTGGCAATCACGAGTTCGGATTGCAACATTCCTCCCCCTTTGGGAAGAGAGACACTACGGCCGGAGTTTCTCGTATTTTTCAGATTTTATCCTACCTTATCTTATCTTAATTCTAGAGGTAGTATCATTTTTTATTATTTTCTTTTACAATGATCTCTTACATCTAGTTTACAATGGTCTCTTACATCTAGTCGTTGTTCAATATAATATCGCGGTGTCGCTTTCTCTTTTCACTGTTTCGCTTGCGTCGAGTGCGCTTCGGCCGCTTGCCGTGTTGTATATATGTTCTTGGATAATCTTAGGCTTACGCATGGGATTTAGGTTTAAGTTTATGGGTAATCCCGTTTTATTTTTATTTCTTTTTGTTACATATAATATGGCTAAACATATAATAATTATCGCTGTTCCCGTGAAGCCTGAGATTATCGGGTACGTTGTGTATTTATGTATATCTACGTCGTCTGTTGTTAACTCGGTATTTATTTCTCCTAATTTTTTGCTTAGTTCCAAAATTTCCATTGGGTTTGTTACAACCTTTTTGAATTTTACTACGTCATTAACGTCTGTTCGTTGCCTTGTCCTTTGTGTATCGGTGAACGTTATGTTGTAGTCGGGCAGATGCGTCTGCACGTACGTCGTTCCTTGTTGCGTGTTCGTCTTTATTGTAATGTCGGGCGTCACTAATTTGCATTTATCGTTCAATGTTATCCGTCCTGTTCGTTCAATTTCTACTTTTTTGCTTGCTTGGTTTCTACATGCTATCTCTATGGTTTGTTTCTCTTGCGTCGAATATAGCCACGCGTTCGGGTTATTTAATGCTAGCCAAATAGTAGTTTTTGCGTGTATGCTGCGAACGCTGCAGCGGTTCGAATATGTATTTAGGGTTACATAGGCTTGTATTTCACATGGCGCGTTATCGTCTACGTGAAGGACGGGGAAATTTCGCTCGCAAACATATACATTATTGTCTCTAGTACATTTATTTAATTCGTTTTCTATGAATGTGAAATAAGTTCGGCTATCTTTATCTACCGCTAATATTCTTTGATTTATTTCTACAAATACGAATGTGTCTTCACTCTTATGAACGGGTAAAGGGATTGCTTTTATTATCTCGTACACCGGGTACGTAGTAAGTGGAAATCGTACAACCATGTAAATGTTCGTACCGTCATAGTAGGCGCTGATCTTCGCGAATTTTTCGATTGTGGCCCAGTTTTCTGGCGTTAATAAGAATGGAAAATGGGTTCCTTGGGGTATTTGGGAAGCTATCTCTTGTAAATTGCTTATTATACTTTCTATCGGGACTAACCTTATGTATATTAATTATTCCGTTTTTCGCGCTGGTTAGATGCTCTATTATGTCTTTCATGTCGGCTGTCAAGTCGTCTATGATCGCTTTTAATATGAGGAAGTGTTCGTCTAAATCTTTCCGATGTCCATATCCGACCTTTTCGTGCAACCAGCTTTGTCGCATCTTCTCTGTTATGTTTATAAATTTATCCTCGTTTTCTTGTAGAACTTTTTCCACACTGTCTACGTGGGCAATTGTTGCGTTTAATACCTTTAATTGATTTTTTTTTTTTTCGTGTTGAATATAACCATGCTTGTGGGTTTTTTTTTTTTTTTTTTTGACACTACCAGCAACGGCGCATTCCATTGGCTTGTGCTGGGCCGGGTAATTTTGTTCCTTAACATTTCACCTACTTGCCAATTAACTTCGTCTTTGTGCTTCTCTGGCAAGCGGTACGGTCGGACGTTAACCGGTGCGCTATCCGCCTTCGTTGTAATCTGATGCGCGGCGATATCGGTGCACGTCAGCGGTTCTCCTTCTAAGTGCAGCACGTTGCTAAAATCTTTGCTGATTTCTACAATTGATTTCTTTTCCTCTTCATTTAGGTGTTTCGTGCGTAGTAATTTCTTTACTCTCTCGCTACGCGGTATTGATTCGTTCTTATTTTCTATTTGAACCGTATTTATTTTTGTTGGTCCATCTTGGCTGAGTTCCTCCATTTTCATTTGAGACATCAGCAATTCTACCGTCCTTTCGGTAGTATTTAGAGTCAGCCGTCTGTATGGATACAATCTCAGGATGTTTTGACCTATTTTAATTTGATTGGTCTTGTAACTGTAGGAAGCTTGATGTTTCTTAATGAAATCGACTCCTAATATCCCGTCATAGTCGATCGGAAAATCATTTTTGACCACATGCATTGTATGCTTGATTTGTCGGTCTTTCAAGTCAATTGTGGCGTTAATTTTACCAAGCGTTTGCGCTTCACGGCCTGTTACGCCTGTAATTGTTATTTTATCATTTTCTATCAATGTATCTTCCTTCAAATGCTTTGCTTTTATTATGGACATTTGCGCTCCTGTATCGAGCAAGAAGCTCGCTTTTTCTCTTTTTGCCTCTTTTATTGGCACAGTGGCTAAATCTAGTCCTGCATGCTCTCGCGGCTTGTCTGCCATATGAGAAATTAGGGATCCGATTGCCAGTCGACGCGGCTTTGCCTCGTCTTTATCTTCCTCATCGCTACTCGGCGGTGATTTACTACGAGTTTTCTCTTTAAATGTGTACATGCCGTACTGATTATTTTCCTCTCGCGCTCCACCCTGTCTGTCAGGATTAATTCGTTCCCTTTTCGGCTCGCCATTGAGCAGCCAACAATCCTCGCGTAAGTGACCGGTTTTTTTACAATAATTGCAATATTTCTCTACGGTATTAACGCGGGATGTTTTCTCGGGTTTCGGTAATGGGAAGCGGTTAGTGTAACGGCCAGTACGGCACTCGCGTCCGTGATGTCCGTACTTGCCGCATTTGTAACACTCAATTCCCGATTCATTTTCGCGCGTTTGCGGGGAATAAAAATTATTTCGAAAACGCGGCGGATTTCCGCTCGGTCCGTTTACTTTCTCTTCCGCGCTCGCACCTGCTATTGCTTCCTGCAAAGTAGCGAAATGCTGCGCTCGAACGATTAATTTTATCTCGTCACGTAATCCCAGTTGAAAATTTTGTAGCGCTTGTTGTTGTATAGTTTCTAATATTGTGCGCTTGCTTTCGACCGTATGCGTTTTACCCTCGATCATTGAGTCAAATAGCTCCATTGCCAGGTTATCGGTTCTTAGACCGAACGCCCTTGCGCTTTCTCCGGGCTTCTGCTTTAATGTGTTGAAATTTAACTGTAAATGCGTCGTGCTCTTTCGACTTAAATAACTGACTTCTAACTCTTTTTTGAATTGTGCGAAGTCTCGGATTTCCCGTGTTTAGAAATCTAACATGGCTCGACCTTTTAACTTTGTGCATAGCACGGCTTCCAGTAACGTTCCTTCCTCGATCGGGTGTATATTTTTCATCGCGTACGTCGCGGCGCTCAAAAATTCCTGTATTTTATTAGAGGCTCCGTCGAACTCGGGTATCATGCCCCGGGCCTCTTTCAAACTTAGATATCCGACTGCGCGTTCCGCTTGGTTTCGGATATCGTACGATGTTCGTCCGTACGTGACGTCGGACGGAACATTGGTGTGCTCGCGCTGTTCGCGGCGATCGAGATTTGTCGTTTCTAAATGGTTTACAACAGCCTGTAGTGTCTGAATTCCGCGTAATATTTCCTTTAAAACCGTATCTGTTTCGTTTTTATTTGACGTTGTTATCTTCTGTGACAAATCTCCCTCGTTGCTTTCGCGTTGCTTTTCGGCTTTTGTTTCCGCCATTTCTTTTTGATTTACGTCTTTTGACGCGGAGTAGTATTCTTCAGGATTAAACTCGCTACTATCGTAGGAGGTTAACGAGTATTCTCGTCGGTGCGAGATTCTACTGTTCGTGCGGGTCGAGTTTTCGGAGAAATGAAACTCGTATGTAGGATCTAATAAATGATCCTCGGGGCAGTGATGTTGCACGACAGTTGTGTCTAGATCGTCAAAGTCAATTTCGCGTTCCACGTAAAATTCGGTTTCGGACTCGCTATCGCTCGAAAATTCCGCGTCTAGATTTCGGCGCACGCTATCTCGTGTATCGCGTTCGTCTACTGTTTCGGTACGCACGGGTTTATTTCTACGCGCGCGTCGTGACTCTTCGCTGTGGAGCCACGATTCGTTTCGCTCGGCTGGACGATTTTTTGCGCCCTCCGACATTTACCGCTTTTACCAGTGTTTCTTTTACGCTTTACAATAATGTGCTTATTCTCGACTTACAATAGTGTCGTTAACCGCATGCTGCTTTCGTTGCGCTGCTGGCCTGTCGGTGAGTCACGTGCGGTAGGTCGGCGCCTTCTCGGGTTTCAAGTCTCCGTTGATGTCCCTCGTCGGCTGCTACCGGTGTTTCTCTCTCTGCTTATCGTTCTGCGGTGCTTCCTCTTGGGATGTCTGCACTGTCTGACGATTTTGTCACCTTACAGATGTCTGGACTTCCTGGACTCCGTTGCCGCTGGATCCCACCGCTGCCACCAAAATGTTGTGCCGCTCCGTGCACGAATATTGGGATCACTGTCCGCGGGGGAGTCGTCGGGGGAAATCACAGACTCTAATATGGCTTTTAGATATTCTTTAATAAATTCACTGATCTTTAAATCTTACAACGGTCTTATACTTAATACGCGTAACAATCTGTCACTGACTCTGACTCTGAACTGCCCTCCTGATCCCTGTCCTCCGCTCTATTTATTCCGTATCGTCGTCAAGCGGGATCGGTTCAGGGTCCTTGCGCGGTCAGCTTTCCGCGAACCTCTCTAGGTCGCGTTGGTTCTCGGTAGAGAGTCTGGCCGCGCAATCAGCTGTTATGCTGACTCGCGGTTTCCTGTTTAACTCGCGACTTCCTATTTTAATAATACTATGATAATCGATTTCCTATTTTCATTATACTGTGGCAATCACGAGTTCGGATTGCAACACCTCTCTCTATATAAAATTTAATTTTTAATTTGAATCGGTCACAAACAATTTATAATAATAAACGTTTAATAGGAAAGGTAATTATGCCGATCATATAAAAGAACTGAATAGGAAAAAAAAGATTGCTGCAAATAGGGTTTGAAGTCTAGGAAAAAGATTATGCAAAGATAATTTTTGCAGGAGATGGACGCTTTTTAAGTACTGTTACGGCTTTTTTTATGGCCGGATCAAAGGGACGCTAAGAGAGTCGGGTGGTAGGCTTCTCGGGATAATCCCTCACGTGAGTCAGGCGGTCCGCAGCTAAATTAGTTGGGCGCCAGACGCGATATTCTCGCGTCCACTAATTTTTCAACAATCGCTAACGCAAACTCGCGGAACCACAGCCTGTCACGCGAGGGGCCAGCCGGCTCGACCTAACGGCAGAGGGGCAGGGTAGAGGCAGGGCAGCGCGGGTCGTTGCACAAACACAAAAAAGTCACACTGGAACAGCCGTACATCTAATGAACTATAAATCTCGTTTATTAGAAATGAATGATTGAAGTAATATCGATTAAACAATGTGAAAATAACAGTTTGATTTATTTAAATAAATAGGGTATCGTGATTCGGAGAAAGAAAAGTAATTAGATTATTAAATTTTGAAACGGCGTGTAGTTAACGGTTTTAATCGGTCCGGGTAAACAATAATTTCGCGGGAGAGAGTATTACAAAGTTAGAGTTTGTTATGGCAAGCGGTCGTCCCGGTCGGAAAATATCAGCCAGACAATGATAAAGGGAATAAGCGAACGTCGGTTGGAATCATTCGAAAACACTGGCTAACCGGGGAAAGTATCGCAGGTGAAAGTTAAACAGAACTATGAATAGTTTGAATAGAATCGGCAAAGACCATGAGTAAATAATACGCGGTATATGAAACGTAACTGCAAGCGCTATAACATACGGAGTAATCGACAATATAATATCCGAATCTACAATCCGACAAACAGGCTTGTCGCGAGAACGAACTTAATTCTAATTAACTCGAGAAACCATCTGATTGCGGCAACGAAACGTGAATCTAAGTAGCCGACACTTAGGCCTATCGCGGAAACAAAACGCAGATCTAATTAATTCGACAGGCAGACTTTTCGCAGAGACAGTACTTAAGCCTAACTTATAACTAACATCGCCAACGCAGAAATAATATCGCGAGAAGGGAATCGACGGGGTTTTCACGCTACAGATAACGGGTGACGCCCCGCTGGGCGCACTGGAATTCGCTCGTAAACAACGCAAAAACTTACTTACGGCGACGCGACGATCCGGTCGACCGTCGCACGAGCGCAGGTGCGCTAACGCAATACGAAATTCACTCGCGACACCCTTATCACAATTGACGCAACACGAACGAATACCCGGAAAACAACTCGACACTTACGCGGCCGTCAAACAATTATCACTCGCAAATCGCCAACGATGACGTCGCGATGGTCTCTACGCAATACGCGGGCAGGTACCCCGCAGGGCCACTCTCCGGCGACACGCGATAAAGAAGCGCATAAGCGGCTTCCCGAGAACAATGCAACGACTCTCGTCACTACGCGAAACTCGATATTCGGCACGAAACGCGAGACTCTATTCCCGTCGGGTGTCGCGATACTCACGGTCGCGATCCCCAGGAGGCCGAATTACGCGATAAATTACGCCCCAGAAACTTCCGGCGCACGGTTATGTCGTCGCGAGGCCCCTCGCGTCCGCCGCCGACCGCCTTCACCAAGAATGAATGCTCGCGAAACTCGGTCGCGAGCCGAATAATCGCGAGACTCTAATTGCGCCTTTTATGGCGACTTTCTGTTTCGCCGCGTCCGGCGTACGTCGCGTCCGACGATTTTCTCTAACACGAACACCAAGAATTCGGAAGAGCACGCGTTCGCGATACGCGATATCCCGAAGGGCGGCGGTCGGGGCGAACGAACACAGCACTCGCGGTTTCCCCGTGGCCGTTCACACGCTAATTTTCGCTAGGGCAACCTCACCGGATTCGCTGACCCCTCGGGGTTGCCGCTACTCCTGGTGCCAGGGCGCCGGGGATACTTCCTTCTCGCTCGGTACTTCCCACTACGCAACACTCTTTCGCGGAACTTCTCACAATCTCCCGAGACAACGTTGCGCTTCGGCGGACGACTCAGAAGAGATCGAGCGGTCCGCTCGATGGGAAATCGAGAGCGCGCCCCTCCATGGGGGTGGCGCGGTAATTCGGCGCGGTGTCGCGACCAATCGGGGTCGACGTACGGCGGATCACGCGCGGATGGTCGCCAATTTTCGGCGGGGTCCTTTGAACGCTGTCCTGCGTTCCTTCATCTGACGGATAACATCGCCCGGTGGTTTGTTCTCTCGGGCGGGTTTCCCTTTGTTGGCCGGTTTCCTCGCGGACCGGTGGGCGCTGGCCAGTCGCCCCCGGCCCCCTCAGAGGTCCGGTGTTGTTGCGGGTAGCCCCTGGTGGCCTCGTCGTGCCACGCGTGTCCGCCCCGCGCCCCGTGGTCGGATCACTCGCCCGTCTTGTGACGTCCTTGAGCAGCCTCCTCCGTTGCCATCGGTCCCACTCCAGCCGTCGTCTCCCGTATCCACCCTGAAGGCGCGGTGTCTCGGTGAGGTGCCGCGTTTTCATACAAAATAACAAAAGAATGCGCAAATACTCCATTTCGGAGGCCCCCTGGAGATTTCGCGGTTGCTCCCCTGGGTCGTCCGCGGGCGCGATCCCGCGCCCTGTGACGGCGGCGGGGCGCTGCCACGCGCGGCGAACCGTCACGTCAGAGTACTTAGTGAAAAATGTAATGGGATATGGAGTAGAGATATGGGGGTGGAGTAAAAAAAAGGAGTTGGAAAAAGTCATGATGGATTATGTAAGATGGGTTTTGAGGCTAGATTTTTGCACACCGAGGTATGTAATATTAAGGGAACTAGAATTAGAGAAATTAAAAATTGGTAGGGGTGTAAGAGCTATGAGTTACGAGCAAAGAAGCAGAGATAAAAAAGACGGAAGTCTAGTTAAAGCATGTTGGGTGGAAAAGGACGAAATGGTTGGAAAGAAAAAGGATTTATATAATTTGGAACGAGAAAGATTTTATAATAACAATGGTTAAAGATCGGAAGTAATAAAAGAATTAAATAATGAAGATAAAAATGTGGGAGGCTTAGTAAGAATAAGGGAACGGGACATACAAGGGCAAATAATAAACAGTAAGATAGCAGAAGCAAGGTATAATACAAGGTGCAAAGAGATAAGGTTGAGAAACGAAACACCCAGTTGTTTATTGAAAGTAAACTTGGATAAAGTAAGAACAGGAGATAAGATTAGAGCGATGGTAAAACAGGTGCGGCAATTTAGAGGAAACAAATAAATATTGGCGGAACAAAGAAGATACGAAGTGTAGATTCTGCAAGACAGGTAGGGACAACTTAGAACATTATATAAGCGAGTGCATTATCACAAGATTGTGGTTTGAGAATCTAGGTAGGAATAACAAAGAAAGATTAGAGAATATATGTGATGACAAATTTAGAGCGGAAAAAGGAAAGGTGTTAAATAGATTATGGAAAAGCAGAGAGGAATACTATAAAAAAGATAGGATAAGGGATAAGGAAAATGAGGAAGAAGTAAATTAGGATGAAGCGTGAATAAGTGCAGTAATGGAAACAGCGTTATACATAACGGCTGTAAATAAAGGTTTATGTAAATAAACAATATTGTGCGTGCGGCTTGTATGTAAAGAAGAAAGATGGATGATGAGTGGACGGATGCGTGTTTTAAGTAGGAAATGTAAACCAAGTCCTTTCTTGACGTATAGCTGAAATAAAGGCTTTATACTAACGGTGAATTCCCGAATTTTATCACGAAACCGCTCGTTGATCGCCTAGTTTCTTTGTGCCCAGCGTAGTCCGCATCGCTAAATGCTAGTAAACGTAAATCTCCCTCTATCCTTTCAAAACTAATACCGTAATCATCCGTGCCTTTAATACACTTAATTATGCGTTTGACCGCGTTCCAGTGTTGTTTCGTCGGCGACTCCGCGTACTGACTCACTGCGTTCACCGCATAGGCTATGTCCGGCCTCGTCAACATGGCCAGGTAGAACTTGCCCCACTGCTTCCTTGTAGGGTTAATCGCTGCCTCCTCGTTTCTGCAGTCCTGCAGGCTCAGGTCCTGGTGCTGATCCGCTGGGATTGCAACCGCGTGCGCGCCTCCCATCCGGAAGCGTTCTATTATCTTTTCCGCATACTTGGCCTGGCATACAAAGAGTGAGCTGGAAAGCGTTCTATCTCCGTACAATTCGAAGCTGCCAAACCGTCGTTAATGTACACTCCCAGGATTAGCTTTTCCCCATTGTCATCGGCCACAAAGACGCACGGGTCCGCCTCGTTTGCCTTCAGCTTGAAGTTCTTCAGGAATCGTTTGAGTTTCTGGTGTCAGTATCTAGCAGATTGTTTAAGGCTGTACAATGCCTTTTGGAGTTTGCACACTCGTCCCGATCCGTCTTCAAATCCCTCCGGTTGATGCATGTAGACATCTTCGTCCAAATCTAAGTTGAGGAAGGCTGTTTTAACATCAAACTGCACAAGGTGCATCCCTGTTACTGCTGCTACCGCCAGGATTGACCTGATAGAGCCAAATTTCACCACCGGACTGAAGGTCTCCCCGTAGTCTATGCCTGGCCTCTGCGTGAAGCCTTTGACCACGAGTCTCGCTTTGAACCTTCCGGCATGGCCTCCAATCGCCGGCTTGTATTTGAAAACCCATCGGTTCTGAAGAATCTGTTTATCTGCAGGCGGATCAACTAGCACCCACGTTCGATTCTTGTCTAAGGACTCCACCACCTCTCTCATCGCCTTTTTTCAGGACTTTGCATTTTTACCTCGGATTGCCTTCTGATACGTGGCGGGCTGCTCATCTTCTGTAGCCAGTAAATCCCCGATCTTCAGTCCAACCTGTCCAACATCTCCATATCTGTGCGGTTTCCGGATATTCTCTCTATCCCGGAGTCTACGACCTTCCTCTTCGGGTTCTCCTTCCCCGAGCTCTTGCTCTTCGGGTTTTTCCTCTTCGGATTGGCCCTCTTCTTGAGCATCTGAGTCCGTTTCCTCTGGTTCCTGTTCTTGGTTTTCTTCTTGCTCTTCGTCATCATTGGACCGTTGGTTCTGTTCAAGTTCTTCATCATCCGGAATGCTCAGTTGCTGAGACACTGTTTCGTCCTTTTCCTCTGCTTGGAGCGCCTTATTGGGACTTTCGGGTAGGAACTTCACGTTTCTACACACGTTTACCTTGTTTTCCGACGCGAAATATACTCGGTATCCTTTAATATTCTCGTCGTACCCGACGAAGGTTCCTTTTTTCGCCTAGGCGCTCAATTTGTGCCTCTTTTGTTTAGGTACGTTTGTGAAAACTTCCGTTCCGAATATCTTGAATTCCGGCTTGCCCGTCGTTTGGCCAAACCATAGCTCGTGTGAGTTCCTCCCCGGCACACTGCTGGTTCCTGTGCGATTGAGAACATAGGCTGCCGTGTGGACTGCTTCTGCCCATAGCTTTGGTGACATGCCCTTGACGTAAAGGTCCGAGCTGTTTCCACGATGGTTCTGTTTTCCCTCTTGATCGCTCCGTTTTGCTCCGGATTGGAAGGGACACTCTTCTCATGCTTAATGCCGTTTTGACTTAATATTTTCTGTCCTTGTTCACAAATTTCAGGCCGTTGTCGGTCCTTAGCTTCTTCACTTTCTTCCCTCCTTTAATCTCAATTCTTTTCAGGAAATTCTTGAAGTTTTCTGTAACTTCTGTTTTGTTCTTTATAAAGTACACGTATCTGTAGTGCGAGTAGTCGTCTTTCAAAAGCATGAAATATCTGGATTTTCCGATGAAGGGATGCTCCATCGGTCCGCAGAGATCCATATGGATGAGTTCACCAGGTTCCATGGTCCGTGACTGACTCGTCGGAAAAGATTTTCGACTCATTTTTCCAAGAGTGCATCCCTCACAGAACCAATTATCCTCCGGCGTAGCCTTGATACCCCATTGCTTCAACACCTCGCCTTCACCGCGAAAGCGCTGTTCTCCTGGCTGTCATTCTGCTTGGTTCGCAGTTCCTCCATTGTAAGCCTCGCCGTGAGGTTCGACAGAGTTCTCTGGTCCTGACTTGTCGACTCCCATGCCGTGTTGAAGTGCTGGTAGGTGGCTGGCAGCGTCATTAGAATTTTCGTCATTGTCGTGCCGTCCGAGACAGGCTCGCCAAGCATCTTTAGGCGATGCGCGAGGTTCTTAACCTTCGCTATATGCGTGGCCATATCGTCCTCAGCTTCCCAGGGTGTACCATTGCTGCTGAAGAATATGTTTAGCAGTTTCTTATTTTCAAAGACTTCGTGCAGCCTGTCCCACATTTCCTTGGCAGACTGACAATTCATGATGTGCAATAAAGGTTGCTCGCTTACCGTTGTCGCTATTATTCTTTGCGCTTTACCATCTAGCTTGCTCCATGCCCTAAGCTCCTTCTGGTACTCCGCTAGACTCGTGGCACTCGCACCTTCCGTCGGCCGCTCCGGTTTTACGACTTCCCCGCTGACCACCTTGAGAGCATCTGTCGCAAGAATCATGATTCTCACCTGGAATATCCAGGTTCCCCAATTCTCCAGGCCTTTCAGTTTCTCGATCCTCGTGAGCTCGCTGTCCATCTCGGTATTCTTGCTCTCTTTGCACGTGGCGGCTAACCTCGAATGACACTTCGCACGCTTCTTGGACAAGAACTCACCAACTGCCGGAAAATCACTGCGAGCACGTTACTGGGCACATAACCTGTTGTTTAGGATTGGTGGCGGGCTCACAGTAACCATCACGATTCAGATTGAAACAGATTTATTGTTCTCGCTCTTGTACAAGACGCTCATGTCCGGATCGCAAAACGAAACGTAAGATCGGGGAGAGCGGAAACCGGAACTTGCGCAGAATGACAAAAATTGCCAACCGGGGACCGCAGACTAACTAGACGGGAAAACTCAAAGCGCCGCGATCGATTCCCTGGCGAGATGTCAGTACAATTATTTCAACAATAGTAGATCCATAAACAATTAATGCGTTCCAAGTCTGCGAAATAAGTCGTCACTATGAAATGACGAAACGTCACTCAGATGGACAGTGTCGCTACTCCATTTACTAAACATGTGTTGGACAAAGAAAACATTTATTTTCTATAAACAAAAGAACAAATATTGAAAATTACCGTATCTAGTCAAAATATAGTCCAAATAAACTTACCTTACCTGCTTGACAAATGTTCACAGTTACCATTCTTGAGAGACCCGTTTATCAAAATTGGTCAATATTTTCAGTCCAACGCGCAAAAACTTTATATTTTACCCATATTTCTCTCCCTCCCGCCCCTCAAAAGATATAATTATTTATTAACAATCGGTCTGTTTTCGTACTATATCGATTAAACTTGTAAAACTTTCCATAATTTGCCACATTTTGTGCCCGCTCTTGGTTGTGCGCACCCCGAAGAGCGCGCACCTAAGCCCCGCCAGCGCGACAATGTGGCGGCCATATCGGCGGGGAGGTGGAAAGGAACAAGAGGGAGAGGAAGGGAAATGTGGCAGTCAAAAAGGCTGGGAAGAAATGTAATAAAAGGTATTTGTTTCATTTCTTATGGATATTATACATTTTGACACATAATTTTCAACACGTAACGCAATATAAATTTATAACGTAAATTTTTTGCCCTTTTTTTCTTCTAGTGCACTCTGTAAGATTTAGAAAGCAGTTTTTATATCCACACGCGAAATAAATAAAAAAATTAAACAAAATGTTAAATACAAAAAGAATTAAGAGATCTCTTACCGTTTACGTTTCTTCTTCGGTTTGTAGTCGTCCTCGTCGTCGTCTTCGTCGTCCTCGTCATCTAACGACGACATTGAAGAAAAGGAGGAGGAGGAAGAAGAAGCCTCGTCAACCGGAGGCTCTCTCCCCGACGTTTATAGGGCCTCCAAACAAATCGGCCTGGTCAGCGTCGGCAAACGACGACGTTGGGCTAATTGTCGAGTCGCTTTCGTGCTATGAACAAAGAGTCGGTGGACGCTCGACGTCGTCGATAGTTACAAAATCTTCCGCCATTGTGTACTAAAAAAGAAAATAAATTTATGAACTTACCGTACCTCCTCGTGGAATCAGGCAACTATGGATTTCGTGCTTTACTCTACGGGGTGGGGTCAGCCACAATTGTGACAAACGCGGAATAAGCCCGATCGTTGACGCGCGTGCACATTTCGTCATATACACTCGCGAGCATTGCGCACACTTGTAATGGATAAAATATCTAAACTTACCGTACCTCCTGGGAGAAGACAGCGACTGCGATGAAATAATTTTTGGGAACGAGCGCGTTGCATGTTGCGTCTACGGCGTCTCGTGCACAAATGACACCGAGGTGCCGTGCTTTCTCGACTATATAGACTCGCGCACGGATGCGTATTATCTCTGGACGACTTTTTATTGGTCGGCACGGTATCTCAGCGCTTTTAAATAATATTAATGGCTTCTTATTGCTTATTATTAATCGGGATGGCTTCTAATAGCTTCGAACGACTTCTCGTTGCTTTCCACCAATCGGGATGACTTCTCATGACTCCTATCGCTCGAGACAACTTCTCGTTGCTTCTATTCAATCAGGATGACTTCTTATAGCTTCTAATAGCACCGAACGACTTCTCGTTACTTTCTACCAAACAGGATCACTTCCTATCACTCGGGACAACTTGTCGTCGCTTCTAATCGCACCCAACGACTTCGAGGTGCTTTTCACCAATCAGGATTTCTTATGACTTCTTATCGTTTGGGACGATTTCTCGACGGCTTGTAGCCAATCAGGATAACTGTTTATGACTTTAAAACAACCTGATTTCCCGATGCGCGGATCTAGCTCGCGGCTGGTCAGGGTCGAGAAAAGGCGTGGAGGAAGAGACGAGAACGGCGTTAGTTCAAAGTAACTTAGAATATTTTTTATTCTGTAAGATCTTGTACAGAGAGGGTGCCTCCGGCAGTAATGGGTCGGGATGTTCGGAATCCCGTCTCATTTACAATAGATTCCGTGAGTTGATAAGAATCGGTGCGGTTTACAGATTGAGAAGATCGTACATGTAAGTCGACGCGTTGGTATAATTAATCCGCACGATAGGCCCGTGGCGTAACTAGTC
This sequence comes from Harpagoxenus sublaevis, assembly GCA_030770355.1. Classification (NCBI taxonomy): domain Eukaryota; kingdom Metazoa; phylum Arthropoda; class Insecta; order Hymenoptera; family Formicidae; genus Harpagoxenus; species Harpagoxenus sublaevis. The sequence continues at coordinate 39,894 of JASTWR010001046.1, read as the reverse complement.
GGGATGACACACGGCGCGTTCGATGGGCGCGTTCGGTAGCCCGCGTGGGGCGGCGCAAGAAGTGAAAGTAAGCCGGCGTATATGACGCGTACGGCGATCGATGGGCGCAGTCGATGGCCCGCGTAGGGCGGCGCGATAAGTGGAAGGTAAGCCGGCGTGTATGTCGCGTATGTACGAGGGCGGCGCCGAGTTTCGGAGATTCGCGGAAAAACCAAACGCGGTGAAATGGCGCGAGGCGTGTGTAGCACGCGGAGCTGTAAATCTCTCGGAGATTTGACAGGAAGCGACGTGTAACCGGGAACACCCGCCGGGGCAGAGTACTCTTTACCGCGGTACACGTGTGAGTCTGACTGCAACCGGGGACACCCGGCAGGACAGAACACGCTCTGCACGTTGCACGTCGAGGAGAAGACAACGGTCGGGGACGGCCGACGTACAGAGAACTCTCTGTACGATACGTGGTCTCTTGCGTGACAGGAAAGAAAGCGGTGCTGGCTACCGAGAACTCTCGGAAGAGACAAAAGACTTTCGACCTCGCCGGCACGGCTTGGAGCTCAGGAAGCTGTGTCGACTATGGAAACTCCCAATAGAGACTGAGGACTCTCGACCTGGTCGGCACGGCTGGTGTCTAGGAAGTAGGATCGGGATCGCGAGTCATGAGCAGCGGACTGGTCGGACTGGTTTGCTGGTTCACGACGGAGTCTCTCATTTCGGCGAAATCGTCGCTGTTTTATACCCCCTCCGCTATCCCGGTAGCGGGGGTATCGTCGACGCGGAGGCGCACGTGGCGGGGATGCTGGGCCGGAGCGGTAGGGGCGACGAGCGCTCCGGCGACGCGAACGCGTTCGGCGATGTTCGGGCGATATCGGGAATCGTTCGGTCGCTCCGAGACGATCCCGGTGGCAAGTGCGTTGACTTTATATAATTTAAAAAATGTGTGTGGGGGCATTCCACCCCCTTGCTTCGCCCGGCGTGTGATCGACCGGGCGGCTCGGCTGTTGGTCGGCCGGAACGATGCATATTTGGGGGTGCATCGTTACAACTTGTATCATTCTGGACAACTTCTCATTGCTCTAAACCAATCAGGATAACTTGTCGTCGCTTCTAATCGCACCGAACGACTTCTCGTTGCTCTGAACTAATCAGGATGGCTTCTCTGACTTTCTATCGCTCGGGACGACTTCTAGTTGCTCAAAAACTAATCAGGATGGCTTCTAATCGCACCGGACGACATTTCGTTGCTTTTAGCCAATCAGGATGGTCACCGCACACGGTGGTCACTTTCTTTTTGCTTTACTCTTGAACGAACGCTCGGAGAGCGATTAGGCCTATTGATTCGGACTCAGGACGCTGTCTTCTATATCGTACACGGTAGTCATTTTTCTTCTTTTGATTTACTCTTAAACGGACACTCGGACAGTGATTAAGTCTGTAGATTCGGACTCAGGACTGTATTCTATATCGTCCACGGTAGTCATTTTTCCTATCTCGTTTTATTCTTCAACGGACGCTCGGAGAGCGATCAGGCCTGTAAATTCGGACTTTTGACACTGTCTTCTACAGCGCTACAGTGATACCTTTTCCTTTTTGCTTTACTCTTAAACGAACGCTTGAAGAGCAATTAAACCTATTGATTCGGTCCCAGGACGCTGCTTCCCAAGTCCCTATGGTGGTCCAGTCCAGCTTTTAAAGAATAATTTTTATATTTTACAAACATGAAGATTTTTAAAAATTGGTCCAAAACGCGTTTCTCGACGTTCCGATGAAACCGACGTCAACTGCTCAGAAGGACCGGCCAGTGGCAGCGCCTGACGGGATGCGTTGGGAGAAGTTCGCCATTAACCAAGGCGGTTTCCCGAGTTGGGATCCTGGTGGAGTTCACGACAGCAAAGAGGAGCGGCGTCTGGAGCAGTCCGGATGTTATCAGAATGCGGCTAAGGTCAGTGGAGGCGGATGACAACATGCCGCCGACGCAGTAGGCGGGATAGCAGTTCTGACGCAATTCAGGCGTCAACAGTGTGGATGACGCAATCCAGCCATCAACAGTGTGGATGACGCAATCCGAGCGTTACGAGTTTGTTAGTTTTCTGACGCAATCCGGGTGTGTCCGTGTAAAAGTTAGTTTGCTGACGCAATTCGGGCGTCATGCGTTGGAAATAGTTGGCTGACGCAATTCGGACATTGTAGTACGATTTTCAGTTTTGATGGCGCAATCCGGGCGTCATATTTAGTTAACGCTTTTATGTTTCGTTTTCTGACGCAATCTAAGCGTCATATTTAGTTAACGCTTTTATGATTCGTTTTCTGACGCAATCTAAGCGTCATATTTAGTTTATAACGACCCGCCTTTAGGTAGCGAACGCGGACTAGCTCGCCGGGTCAGGAGTTCGCTAGGTAGGTCCGGAGACAATAAACGTGAGAAGAGTGTTTGATAAGAAAAATAAAGATATAATTTATTATATTTAAATGTCTGAGAATAACAAAGTCTTTGACTAGTATCGCGCGTGGATTGTACCGCTGAGATCCGTCGTGTATCGACTCGTCGGGGATCACTAGTTTATTATAATTTTCATGACTATCGAAATTATATGTTTACAATAAAAGAGAACACCGGTAGGGTACTTCGGAGGCGCGGATGCCCAGTACGTGCAATAATACCTGAATATAATAACGATGAGATTATCGGCGCGTGTACTTCGGAGGCGCGGATGCCCAGTACGTTTACTTAATGCTGGAATATATCAAATGTGAATTTATCGGCGTGAGTACTTCGGAGGCGCGGATGCCCAGTACGTTAAATCGACGTTAATTATAAAGGAAATAATACGGCTCGGTGAATATATCCCTTAGTAGCACGCGTAGCCGTTCGCGGGTGAGAATATAGGTGATCCCGGTGATTATGCGTAAGGATCCAGACGGCGGTACGGCGTTCGGGAACGTTCGGACATACAGACCGGTCCGTCCCGATTAGCCAGGATTCGTTAGCGTCGGCGACGAGAGCACTCGTCCGAGACGGAGAGCTCTCCACCTCGGTTTTCTGCCTTCGCAGGTATTAGGAACCAGAAACGTTTGTAGGATAAGCAGCAACGAGAGCACTCGAACGTGGACAGAGAGCTCTCGACCACGACTTCTGCTTTCTAGGATCAGGATAGAGTTGTCTTTTAAGCTCGCGTCCCGCATTTTTATACCGCCGGGGTAACGGTACTTTTGCGCGCCCGGCGTGGGGGTTTGACAGCAGCGCGCACGTGTGTCGACGACCGCGCGGTCGGAGCTGTCAACTCGCTTTCGGCGCTCGGCGGCGCTCGGGTCCCGTCGGCCTTGTCGGCGGACCGCTCGGTCGGGCCGCGACGTCTCGAGCCGTTATTACGGCGAGATCGTGTTTTGTAATTAAAAAAATGGGGTGGGCGCAGCGCGCCCACGTTCCTGCCCGGCGGGTGTTCGGCCGGGCGGTGTCCGGCGGGTGTAGCCCGGACAACGATGCGGGTTAGGGGCGCATCGTTACACCACCCCCCCTCCCCCCGTTAAAGGTGCCTGAATCTAGAGGCACTTCATGCTCTCCGGCGTCCCTCTTGGTCATCTTTTGGTTGACTGGGTTGTCTGGATGGCCCTGACGTCGTGCCGGCGGTCGGCTGCGGGGCCGGGGTCTTCTCTTTCACCCATTTGACTCGCCCTGCCCCGTCGAATCGTACATGCCATCTCCGGTAACCCAGGTTTGGCTTATACTGCCGGCTGACGTGTACCGCGAAATGCAGCACGTCGACAACAATGCCGGGTTCCACCTCGACCGGGATCGGCGGCGGCGGCAGGGGCCCCGTGGGTCGTGCTGGGTTCAGCGTGGGTCGTGGTGGAGACGGTTCCGGACGGCGGCGCTTCGGCGGCGGCGGTGGAGGCGCCGTAAGCCAGGCCTGCTTGATGCGGTTGGTAGCGTCCGACCGTTGGATCACGGTGCCGATTCGTGGCACCGTGCGTGGGCAATTCGTTGCCCCCCACCGACGCGTTTTGTTTATAAAGCGTTGTTTTCCGTCTTTTAACATTGTTGACGGCCGTACAATTGTTGTCTCGGCTGGCGGTTATACGCGAGTTTCGGAAAAGCGCGCTAGTGTCTCCCCCCTCTTGGTCGGAATCAGACTCGGAAAGTCGGCGGTCGGCCGGTGTGCGCTTCAAATCCTGCACGTGTACGTGCTTATACCATCTCCCCGAGCGACTTCGGAGATCCACGATGACGGGCGAAATCACGCGGCGAACCTCGAGCGGTCCTATAAATTTAGGGGCGAGTTTTGCATTAAACGCGGCTTGTTTATTGGAAAGCGGCCGATCGCGTTTCCATACCCATTCCCCTATCGTCGCCAATCGCGGCGGCGCAAATTATAATGCTTTTCCTGGTGCTGGAACGCGCGAGCGAGCTGGATTTTTACGAGGTCGTACGCTTCGTTTAGCTGGCGCCGGACGATCGATGGCGGTATCGCGGTTCCGATGAGCGCTTTTTCTCCGGGACGTTGTAACTCGCGGCCGTAATTAAGGAATGCGGGGGTGTAGCCGGTCGCATCGTGCTTCGCGGTATTGTACGCGAATTGAAGTTCTGCCAGATGTTCGTCCCACGCCCGGTGTTTTCTCGCGTACTGTCCGATCATCGTCTTTATGACACGATTTGTCCGTTCCACGGGATTACAATGGGGCGCGTATGCCGGTGTGAATCGGTGGCGGATCTCGCATTCCTGCAACAGTCTGGCGAGTTGCTGGGATTTCAGCTGCGTGCCATTATCGGACAAGATCTCGTCGGGACACCCGTGGCGAAGAATAATTGCCTCCTTGATATGTTTCACGATCGTTGGCGCGGTGGCTTGGCGTAAGGGCCGTAGTTCGACCCATTTCGTGAATCGGTCCTGCATATTTAAGAGCCATATATGCCCGGTCGTGGAGCGAGGCAGTGGACCGACGAGATCGATTGTCACTTGCTGCCACGGGTGATCGAGCGCAGTCGGATGTAGTTGCCCGGCAGGTTTCTCCTGCGCAATCTTGTGTGCGAGGCATGTCGGACATCGTCGTACGTAACGAGCGATATCCTGAAACATGCCTGGCCAATAACATTTTGACGCGATTCGAGTGATGGTCTTTGCGATCCCCAGGTGCCCGGCCGTGGGCGCATCGTGATATCGTTTTAATATCGCGGGCCGTCGCTCTTTCGGCACGCATTCCTTCCATTGTTCCCCTTCCGGGATTTCCCTGAAATCCAGGCTGTGGAGTACATGTTTGTATAACCGGCCGTGCTCAATGCGGAATTCTGGCATTTCTTGCGGCGTGACTTTGGTGGCGCGCCAAACTCGCTGATACCATGCGCATTTCGGCCGGTTTACTGCGGCTACTTCCGGCTGTCGGGAAAGCGCATCGGCGACTTTATTTAACGTGCCCTTCCGGTACTTGATTTCGAAATCATACTGCTGTAGCTCAAAAACCCAACGGCCGAGGCGTCCTGTCGGCGATTCGAGCCTTTGTAGCCATTTTAGTGCCTGATGATTGGTAATCACCGTAAATCGGTACCCCTCGAGGTACCCTCGTAGTCGGCGGATTCCCCAGACTACGGCCAGGCATTCTAATTCTGTCGCGCTATAATTCCGCTCGGCGTTGTTCAGAGCGCGACTCGCATAGGCTATCACCCGTTCCCCCTCGGGGAAATACTGCGTTAAGACGGCCCCTAGGCCCGTGGCGCTAGCGTCGGTTTGCAGGAAGAATTGACGTTGAAAATCGGGGCACGCGAGTACCGGGGATGTCGTTAAAGCGGTTTTCAATGCGTCGAACGCGGCCTGTTCGGCGTCCCCCCATGTCCACCGGGCGTGTTTGCGTGTGAGTGCGGTCAGCGGCGCGGCGAGTGACGCGAAATCTTTCACGAACCGACGATACCATGATGCGACCCCTAAGAACCGGCGGACGTCGCGTACGTTTTGCGGAGCTTCCCATTTGGCAACGGCACTGGTTTGTTCTGGATCTGTACGTACGCCGTCGCGGTCGACAATATGACCGAGGTATTTATGACGGTCAACGCAGAAATGGCATTTCTCTTTATTGATGCGTAATTTTGCGTTCCGCAATCGTCGGAACACCTCCTTTAACAACCTCAGATGTTCTTCAAACGTTTTGCTGATGATTATGATATCATCCAGGTATACGAATACGTGCGGCTCTAATTCAGGGCCCAATATGGTGTCAAGCAGCCGTTGGAATGTCGCCGGAGCGGAGTGCAGGCCGAACGGCATTACTCTGAATTGCATCAGTCCTTTTCCGGGGACGGTAAAAGCAGTTATGGGCCGGCTTTCCGGGGAAAGCGGCACTTGCCAGTACCCGCTTTTTAAATCCAGGGTGGACAAATATTTTGCCCCCCTAAGTTTGTCTAGTGTAGCGGCGATGTGCGGTAGCGGGTACGCATCTTTTTTGGTGACTCTGTTCACCCCCCGAAAATCGATACAAAATCGTGGCTTGCCGTCTTTTTTCCGGACAATGACCACCGGCGAGCTCCAGGGGCTGTGTGACGGTTCAATGACGCCTTCCTTGAGCATCTTGTCGACTTCCTCATCAATGATCGCCTGCATGGCGGGATTGCGGGGGCGATATCGCTGTTTGAGCGGTACGCCCGTCTTTACCCGAATTATGTGTTGTGCTTTATCTGTGGGGCCCTGTACCCCCTCGAATTTCGATAATTCGTCCGCCAGAAATTCCTTAAGTCGCTCTTCCTCGGTCTGCGGGTCGCTAGACTTTTGCGCTATGGCGTAAGCCGGCTCCGTGTCCGTCGTGGCGCCTGACGGAGGTGGTGGCGGTATGGAGACGTTTAGCTGGGTCCACAAATCCACGCCGATCAATATCTCATTATCGAGCGTGGGCATCACTTGAAAGTGATGCCAAAATAGCCGCCCCTGGATGGCGACGGGTATTGTCACGTACCCCTGTATAGGTGTGCTAGACCCGTCGGCGAGATGCACCTGGCCGCTCGCGGGCTTAATTGCATATCCCATTTTCTGTATTCTCTCGGCGGTCTGGCCATTAATAAACGAGGCTTCGGAGCCTGTATCGAGTAGTGCGTCAAACGGTTGACGGTGTATCATTGCGGTCAGGTGCGGTCGTGGTTTGTACGTTAGTTGGAGGACCGGGGCGCGGCCGCTTCCTCCCCGGTCCGAGCGGCATTTCCCGGCGGCGGATGGCAATCTTTGGTGAAGACGCCATCTCTTCCGCATTGTGAGCAAAAACGACGGGGCGGCCGCTGGCAATTGAACCTTGTATGCCCTCGTTGCTTACAACGCCAGCAGCACTCATACCGGTCATATGCGACGGCGGCCGCTGCTGGCTTCGGGGGCGGAGCTTGGCGAGCCCGCGTTTGTTCTTCAATGTGCTCCAATTCCTCCGCCAGGCGCAGGATATCTCTTGTGCGTTTGATGTTATCCCGGCGTACGTACAGGTGGTAACGCGGATGCATATTATTATATAAAGTTTCAATCTGGTCCTCCTCGGTAAATCCCGTGGCCCGTCGCATCATGGTGCATAATTCCGTCGCGAATTTCCGATACGGCTCGTCCGGCCGTTGTAATCGCGCTTGAATTTCGCGGACGAGTTGCGCGCGGTACCGCCGGGGAAGGAAGTAGTCGCGGAAATCCTCGCAAAAACCGTCCCAATTTTTTCAGCTGTGTCGGTTGTTCCGGCACCAGAGAAGCGCGTCCCCGCGGAGTAATTCCGGCAACCCCATCAATAATTGTGCCCCGGAAAATTGATAACTTTCTTTTAATTCCTCCAACCGCTCAAGGAACGCGACAGGGTCCTTTCCGTCGAAATGACACCCCCATTTTCGAATCTGATTCACGACCTTCGCGGGGGATTCACTCGGGCGTTCCCCTTCCGCGGGATAAAACACTTCAAGTCCGGTCGCGGTCGGGGTCGGTGTCGGTGGGTGCACCGTTACGGCAGGCGTAATCGCGGGTTCCGGTACGGTGACGGTCACCGTAGGCCCGATTCGTGAGTCATCGATTATTGCGACGGCCGGTTGAGCCATTTCGGGATAGTCGTCCACGTAAAGGCTCAGACGGCGGCGTAGATCGTCGATCGTCCCGTCGGTCTCTAACCCTATCATTTCGAGCTCGGTTACAAGCTGACTCTTGGTCAGACGGTAAATCCACGTTTTGGCCATTTTCACTTTCGTCTATTGTCTCGCGGTACGTAACGGTTCCTGTTCGGGCGCCATATAACGACCCGCCTTTAGGTAGCGAACGCGGACTAGCTCGCCGGGTCAGGAGTTCGCTAGGTAGGTCCGGAGACAATAAACGTGAGAAGAGTGTTTGATAAAAAAAATAAAGATATAATTTATTATATTTAAATGTCTGAGAATAACAAAGTCTTTGACTAGTATCGCGCGTGGATTGTACCGCTGAGATCCGTCGTGTATCGACTCGTCGGGGATCACTAGTTTATTATAATTTTCATGACTATCGAAATTATATGTTTACAATAAAAGAGAACACCGGTAGGGTACTTCGGAGGCGCGGATGCCCAGTACGTGCAATAATACCTGAATATAATAACGATGAGATTATCGACGCGTGTACTTCGGAGGCGCGGATGCCCAGTACGTTTACTTAATGCTGGAATATATCAAATGTGAATTTATCGGCGTGAGTACTTCGGAGGCGCGGATGCCCAGTACGTTAAATCGACGTTAATTATAAAGGAAATAATACGGCTCGGTGAATATATCCCTTAGTAGCACGCGTAGCCGTTCGCGGGTGAGAATATAGGTGATCCCGGTGATTATGCGTAAGGATCCAGACGGCGGTACGGCGTTCGGGAACGTTCGGACATACAGACCGGTCCGTCCCGATTAGCCAGGATTCGTTAGCGTTGGCGACGAGAGCACTCGTCCGAGACGGAGAGCTCTCCACCTCGGTTTTCTGCCTTCGCAGGTATTAGGAACCAGAAACGTTTGTAGGATAAGCAGCAACGAGAGCACTCGAACGTGGACAGAGAGCTCTCGACCACGACTTCTGCTTTCTAGGATCAGGATAGAGTAGTCTTTTAAGCTCGCGTCCCGCATTTTTATACCGCCGGGGTAACGGTACTTTTGCGCGCCCGGCGTGGGGGTTTGACAGCAGCGCGCACGTGTGTCGACGACCGCGCGGTCGGAACTGTCAACTCGCTTTCGGCGCTCGGCGGCGCTCGGCGGCGCTCGGGTCCCGTCGGCCTTGTCGGCGGACCGCTCGGTCGGGCCGCGACGTCTCGAGCCGTTATTACGGCGAGATCGTGTTTTGTAATTAAAAAAATGGGGTGGGCGCAGCGCGCCCACGTTCCTGCCCGGCGGGTGTTCGGCCGGGCGGTGTCCGGCGGGTGTAGCCCGGACAACGATGCGGGTTAGGGGCGCATCGTTACAAGTTAACGCTTTTATGTTTCGTTTTCTGACGCAATCTCAGCGTCACCTCAAGATAATGCAGTATTATTTAATTTGTTGACGCAATATTGTATTATTTCCTAATTTTTGTTTGTATGATGTAATCTCGACGTCACTCAAGCGGGTGATATAATTTCTGTTTATCTGATGCAATCTCGGCGTCGGTGGTATGGCTGACGTAAGTCTAAGTCTCGATTGTATTCAGAGTATCAAATGATGCAATAATCAGATTAGTTAAACGCATAATGTTAAGTTAATGTTAAGAGTTAAATTAAGAATACTTACCTAGATAGCAACGAATACCTAAAAATAAAAAGGAACACTTATTATGAACAAGGATGATGTAATTCACTTATTGTAAAGATTGCATCATCCGCAATATTAAGCGAGATGCGCGACGCATGCGTGCAGGTTAGATGGGAGAGTCAGCAACGGCTCTCGTGGTCATTCTTCTAGTACCAATCGTCGCGTGCGGATGTATTCTGGAGATCCGGCGATAGAGGTGTTCCCGCAATACGCGCATTAAACGTTTTGTAATTTTATATTCAAAATATATAAATTATTATATTGTGTTAATAACGGGAGTGGACCCGATTATTATCCCACATTCCTTATCCCTGTCGACATTTCGAACGTGGATAAGAAGAAAAGTCTTCGAAGCTTCGGGAAGAGCGTGGCAGCGTCCCGAGTAGACGGTGGCGTCCTGAAGAATATCCTGCGGCTAGAAGAAGATCCGGGTCGCAGCCAGCGGCATCGGGCATACCTCCTTCCACGTAAAGGTAAAACGTGGTGGCGACCATAATTGATAACGCGAATAAGAACGCGTTAATCGATAAATCTTGTGATCCGTCCGGTCACACCGAGTTGATAGGCATAGACAATGTGTAGTTGATTCTGTGCGTTGAAACTTGGAAAAATTTTCAAAAATTATCAAAAATACTCAAAAATTGGTCAAAACATTGCAAGTCCAAAAGGCGTTTCTTGACATTCCAAGTCGATAGACATGAACGATTCAAGGTCGACTTTTTAAAGACGGCGTGCGTCCTCAAACATATTTAGGTACCAACAATTTAGATTTTGACCAATTTTTATACATTTTACCCTTTCTTCCTCCTCCCCTCAAAAGAGAAAAATTTTTTAAAAAATCTCAATATCCAATATAAAAGTTATTTATAATATTTTTCGAGTGACTTAAAAAAATTTCTAAAAATTGGTTAAAACTGCAAGTCCTAAACGCGTTTCTCGACGTTCCGAGTCGACTGGCACAATGTGTGGTCGATTTGTCAAAGCCTTTTGTGCGTAGGGACTTAAAACATTTTCAAAAATTTACAAAAATTGGGCCAATATTTGTGGGTCTAAAACGCGTTTCTCGACGTTTCGAGTCGACTGGCATGGACAATCGTAGTTGATTTGTCAGCTTTTTGTGCGTTGAAAAGAAATTCCCCAAAAATCTCAAAAATCGGTCAAAAATGTGGGGGTCCAAAACGCATTTTTCGACGCTCCAAGTCGACTACCATAGACAATGTGTAGTCGATTTGTCGAAGCCTCTTGTGCGTCGGGACAAAAAATACTAAAAAATTTTCAAAAATGGGTCAAAAATTTATACGTCCAAAACGCGTTTTTTGTCGAGTATTACCCATAGGAATAGTCTGCCAGAGTCCGATTTTTTCTTCCCTCATTGATGCTCCTACAGAACAGAAAAATTTCATCAAAAAATTTTCTAAAATTTATATCTCGAAAACGTAGGTATAGAATTTGGTACGCCTGTGCGTACGTGTCGGGGAAGGGCCCCCTACAACATATATAAAAGGCATCAAATTCTATGGTCAAATTTCAAAATGGCAACCGTTTAAAAATTTTAAAGCTCTACATCTCCGAAACTAAAAGAGAAAGAGGAATGACCAGAGGACCAAAATTGTAGGGCTTGTTGAGAACTATAAGACATCTCAGTCGTCCAACCACAAAACGAAAAAAATTTCGAAAAATATTTCAAAAATCAATTTCTCGAAAACATAGGTATAAAATTGAATACGCCTGTACGTACGTGTAAAGGGGAGGGCCCCTTACAACATATATAAAGGGTATCAAATTTTATGGTCAGGATTCAAAATGGCGACGGTTTGAAAACTTTAAAGCTCTATATCTCCGAAACTAGAAGGGGTAGGAGGATGAGTCAAAATTCAAATTGTAGGGGAGGTCGAGCACTACAACTTGTCCTGAGACCCCAAAGCTCCAGCTCCAACCGTTTAGGCGCTACAACAAATTAAAGGCATATCATCTTTTTTTGGCTATATCTTCAAAAGTAATTGCGATATCAACAATCGGTCTGTGGATCTACGCGTTTCACAAAATTCTGAAGCAGATTCAACAATAACAAAATTGGCCGAAAATGGCAGTATCCGTGTAACCTGACCTTGCAGCCGGAGGCAGCGTCGCGGACGAAGCAGCCAGAGTCGGCGACCGGAGGAGACGACGGTAAGGCTGCTCTGACGGAATGGGAACAAGCCGCGTCCAAACACCATGTGTAAGCAAGCGCGCTCACACATACACTCGTAATTTTCCCGCCTTAGATAGCGTAAATTTCGTTATTGTAATTTATTTTGTTTGCTTATCACCTTCACGGGTGATATATAAGTGTCCGTTGGCACGTTGATGTAGTTATGTTCTTATTTCACTAAGGCTGGGATAAAATTATGTTTCGGTAATTCAATTTATTTTGTGTGTGTTATTAAAGGCCACTCATGGCGATTAAAGATTATTTACATTTCTTTTTCCATTCATTTTGATTTTCTATATCGAATATAAGTCGGTTCGATCCGAGCGTTGTTAAGAGTCTTTCTAACGACTTGATACTATAACATAAGGGGATAACCCCGTGATTCAGCGTTATGGCGCGTCAGCGTGATTAGTCACATGCGTCAGAGCATGTTGCAAAAGAGTAAATACCTTGTGCGTGAAAGTCACGTCACATGGAATTTTTGATTAATCTATCGCTGCGATGGACTCACGAGCGTTGACAAAGGGCGGAAATGCGACTTTTACCCTCGATGGTGCACCGTGCACCAGGAGTCGCGCACAAACGTCATCTACAGGAGGAGACTACTTAAAGTGGCTTAGTAAGTCGCGGGAAACACGCCTCACGTGTTCTCATCGTTGCGCGATTGACGTGCCGCGAAAACCCGGCAAGCACCTCTTCTCCTGGAGGAGACAATTTGTAAGCGTTAATAGGACGTCAGCGGACATAGTGATCGCGATCCCGATCAAGTTTGAGGCATGTGCAGAGAAGACACGGCACAGACATAATTCATATAAACCAACGTCAGCGACGCGTTGTTGGGATGTCAATTAAGGCATAATTACCGCTCAATTAAAATTTTGATCGTTGTGCCGGAAAATCTCAGCACACACCTCGTACGACCAAATGGCCATCGGAAATGGCCTGCGGAGGTCCTAAATAGTGTAACTATCGAGTTTCACCCCGATCCGACCTGGGTGCCGAAAACACCCAGCACGAGCATCTTCCCCTGGAACAACCATGTGCGGTCGGTCTATTGAGTCCCTAGGAGCGTGACCCACCGAGTCCCGTCGATCTGCGACGTCTGTGCCAGAAAATCGACGCCCAGACCATCTACGAGGGTAACAACGATATCGGTGCATTTCCGAGACCATGTAGAGCAAGTATATCACGATCCCGTATCGATTCGTCATGTGTGCCCGGAAAACCTGTCACACGGGTGCGAGATGCAATTGAGCGTTATAAGTGACATTAAGAGATGTTAAGTCGCGTCATTATCGAACTCCCGTCCGAATTCGATGTTCATGCGAGAAAACTCCAGCGCACGCGTCTCCACCTGAAAGATGTCATATAAGCGTATACAGGAAGTAGCGATAAGGATAAATGTAAAGCGCGAGCGATGTACGTGGCCTGGATCGGAAAATCCATCCATAATTCTGTAATAATGTAAAACGTGTAAAATCGTATTATATTTCATATCGAATATTCTCATGAATAGTTTCCGGCGACCGTGAAGCATAATAGAAAGACAAACAACATTCCTGCGTGTTTGTCGGACTTGTTTGTCTGATACGTAGTTGCGAACAGGCGACGATCACGTGATGGCTGATGCAATAACAAGAGTGGGGGTACCGCCTCAGGGGGGACGTACGCCGTTGCGGGCGAGCGATCGTCGTCAGTCCGCCGGGAGATGTAAAGCTGCTAACACGTATTCTCGTAACAACCGGGGAGACCCGTTTACGGAGCGATATCCGGGTTATCGCAAATAACGAGTTTCGCGATACTTATAAATTTTCCGACATAGTGCGGTAATACTTAACGACGAGTCTATCGGGAGAGCTGGTACCGACAACACGTATACGATATAGCTCTCTTTACAACCGGTGATCCCGCGTACGGAGCAATATCCGATATTTTCACGAAATGTAAGTGCGAGCGAAACTTGTGAGATTTTCGGAATCCGACATCCGTGCACGAAACCAAGGACAGTCATAAGGGAGAATACTTCATATTCTCGCGACAACCGATGACACCCGAATTGCGGAGTGTTGGACGATTTATTTCGAGTTTACGCAATTTTATGCGCTACAAGCGAACTGTAACGAACGATCACGATGCGACACCGCGAGTGAAGGAAAATCATTGTGAATCGAATTGTAATGACTGTTTATTCAAAATTACATGAATAAATACATTGTTATACAAAGTGATATCCTGAGTGTCAGAGTTTATTTGACGATATCCTGTGACCTGTCCTGAGTCACCTTCCAAGCGGGAGATACTTCGTAATTCAATATTCCTGCGGAAATTAAGTGCGAGTAAATGCACATTGCTTGCGATATAAGCATATGATATACGATACTTACCTGCGATTCTGCGACGATCCTGTGGGTACATCCGTGACGATCCAGTGGTCCAGAGCATCGTTGGTAGTAAGCGGCTTCTACGAAGGAGGTCCATCCGTGAGACGAGACGCAGAGCGGCCAGTAGCAGCAGCAGTCCGGAGCACCTGAAACAAAGAAAAAGGGGAATTAGTCGACAGATACGGTTAGTAGTATACTTACCTTTCTCGGTTTAACGGGTAAAATCGAGTGGCGACCGTGCTACACGAACTTTGATGAAATTCGGTAGTTTGACGAATGAGTCGTATCACGCGTGATCTTACGTGCCCGGTTACAACCGTACGGCTCCGAGACGATCCCCAGGCCATAACCACCCTCGGCCATGCTATGCACAAATAAATCTTGCGCGTGCCGAGAGTGGTTCACGTTCGCCTGGAGCAGCTTATGCTCCATTAGCAAGGCCCGGTGATGGAGTCCTCCACTCCCGCCATCTCCACGTCTTCCGGAGGCGTGTCCACCTCCATCCCAATTAGGGCTAGAGTGCCCTTAGTGTCCACCCACCCGGGGATCTTCCCTTTCGCGTTCTTTGCCGGGGGCCTAGCGCCCCTTTCCCTTCCCTTGACCACCGTCACCTTTGTCTTCACCGCCTCAACCTTAGTGATGGTGGGCGGTGCGCCGGTGACGGTGTTAGAGGCAGGCCGCAGAGCCTTGCCCGCCTGTCCATTCTGTGCCCCCCCTACCCGAAGGCTTGAATTTCCTCTACGAGGGCTTGCAGGCCTTGCTGCCCGCCCTACGCGCCGCCGGAAGGCCCAGGTCAGAGCAGACCGGGCACCTCGGCTGCTCCGAACATCGCTGGGCCAGATGGTCCTCTCCGCCGCACCGGTAACAGCGGTCACTGCGATCGGCTTGATTCGGGCAGTTGGCCCTCACGTGCCCCCCTCCAAGCACTTGTAGCACTGGAGGGGACGCTGGTCCAGCGGGAAAGGTTCACTGGCGCATAGTACAATTGCACACGTTGCAATTGCACACCGTGCTATTAGACACAAAAAATTGCGCACCGTTCGATTGGACACCGTTCGATTGGACACGGTTCGATTGGACACGGTTCGATTGCGCACAGTTCTATTGCGCACAGTTCTATTGCGCACAGTTCTATTGCGCACCGTTCAATCGCGCACCGTTCAATTGCGCACCGTTCAATTGCGTACAGTCTCATAAAGCGAGGTCCACCCAGCCTACCGGCGAAGGGAGTGCCGGAAGGGGGCCGAAGGCCCCCTTGCACCCCCCCGCGCGCGCGCGCGCGCGCGCGCGCGTGTGTGTGTGTGTGTGTGTGTGTGTGTGTGCGCGTGTGTGTGTACACCATGTGCGTAATAGAACATGTGCGCGATTGAACGGTGCGCAATAGAACTGTGTGCAATAGAACCGTGCGCAATTGAACCGTGTCCAATCGAACCGTGTCCAATCGAACCGTGTCCAATCGAACCGTGTCTAATAGAACGGTGCCCAATTCTTTGTGTCTAATAGCACGGTGTGCAATTGCAACGTGTCCAATTGTACTGTGCGCAACTGAAGGCTTCTCGGTCCAGCGGCTGCACTCGGGCGGACAGCCACCCAATGTGGATCCGCTTCTCCCTGGCGACCTCTAGTGCCGCTTTCGGGGGACAGCGGACCCACACGGGCCCAAGTCCATTGAGTGCCTTCCTGACTGGCCCTATTTGGACCTGGCTTGGAAGGCACCCGCCCGCCGTTGCGATGGCGAGCGCCACCTCGTCGGAGCCCACCGAGTCGTCCAGATCGGCGACCCTGAGCTCCGCGGTTTTCACCGGACGGGCAATCTTAACGCCCGGTCTCCCGGCGAGCACCTCCTCCATTCTCCGGGCAAGGATGTCGGCCTTCTCCGCACTCTCCTGGCCCGGGATCTCCAGGGTAAGGGCCCCGGTTATGGCCCTCTTGGCCTTGAAGCCGCCCTGGATACCGAGGCTGGCCAGGTCTATTTTGGCCTCCCTCATCACCTCCTCATATTGCTTCTTGGGGCAGGTAATGGTGATTGCCGCAGTGCGCGGCAGGCGTCCCCGCCTCTTGGATGCATCATTGACAGCGCCGGTGGTCGGTTTTTTGGCCTCGGAAAGGGCGGGCGCGGGTTTACCCGTCCGTTGCCCCCCGGCACCGCCACCGCTCGCTCCTTTTTCCCTTCCTTTTCCCCCCTTCCCGGCAACTTGCCACCTGTAACAGGCTTCCGGCTCGCAGGGGAGGGGGGTTTTTTGCGCTCCCTTCTTCTTTTCCCCTCCGGCACCGGCCCCCGATTTCGTGGGACCAGCGGATGTAGGAGAGGGAGGGGGCGCACGCCTCTCCTTCGCTGTCGCCTGTTTCGCCACAGGCTGCTTGGCAGACTTTACGGACCCGGAGTAGGTCGGCTTGGCCGAGCCCGCGGGCGCCACGGATACATCCGTCCCCTCCGGCCCGCACCAGCTTTTCCATTACCGGGTGCGGCAGGGAACAGGGACGATGCCCCCGGTAGACCCTGCAACCCCAAACGGCTGATGAGGCCATTGAAAAGGTCCTCAACCTTGTTGCTGAGAACCCTTTAAAATCTGTCCTCCACACCCTCCGGCCCGGCGTCTGCCGGAGGAGATGCGGAGGGGAGTTTTTGCCCACCCCTTTTCGCTCCTCCTCCCGTATGGTTCCTCTTTGTAGCAGAGGAGGCCGGAGGAACCGCCTCCTCCATAATCTTGGAGATCCCCCTGAGGAGGGGTCTCACGACAGGAGGCATACCCTCCCTCTCGATCTCCGACAAGACCTCTTCCCTTGTCGGGCCTTCTTCCCCATCGCTCTCGTCTTCCGACCTAATGATGGGAGCTATGCGCTTCTTCCTTGGCC
Source organism: Harpagoxenus sublaevis (assembly GCA_030770355.1). Lineage (NCBI taxonomy): Eukaryota > Metazoa > Arthropoda > Insecta > Hymenoptera > Formicidae > Harpagoxenus > Harpagoxenus sublaevis. The sequence goes on along the minus strand of JASTWR010001046.1, from coordinate 22,742 downwards.
TTCGGACGGGAGACGATCCCGGCGATCAAGCAGCAGATCGCTCGCGGCGCCCAGCATTGGAGCCCAATACTTCCGGGCCGGGCTTCCCATTTGCGTTCGCCGACTCCCTCAACCTCGAGTTTTCCACTTCGAGCGCCATAACGCGCCCTCGGAGCCTCTCCAACTCGAGGTCCTGCTCGCCGGGGTTCGCCTCCCTCACGCGGGTTGCCAGGTGGCTTGCGGCAGCGGATATTACCGCCGCCGCCCTGTTCAGCGCGCCCCGGTACGTGCCACACAGGTTGCTGGAATTCACAGCAACCTTATCTATGGCACGCACCTCCTCATAGATTCGGGCCGAGAGATCCATCGTTGGGGCGTCCCCCAGCGTCCTCATGTACTCGATCTCTTTCTTCTTACGGGACTTAGAGAGATCAGCGAGGACCGCCGGATCCTCCACCTCTCTCTCCTTTCGCCTCTTTTCCTCCTCGTCCCGTTGCCGGATCTGGGCCTTCCTCTCTGCGGTCGTTAAGGGCCCGCCACGGTAGTCCCCGCTTGAATTTAATTTTCTCCTCTTTCCGTCCCGCCCGGCTACTGCCTCGCTCGAGCCGGAAAAGGTGAAAACCCCGCTTCGCTCGCTCACCCCGGAGAAGCTGATGCTCGGGCAGACGACCTCCATCACCACGTCATCCCAATCATCATCCCCGGCCTCTAACTGCTGGACCGTTTTCTGTAGAAAACGGTCCGCCTCCTCCGAGAATTTGTCGCTAGCCCTAAGATGTTCCAGGCCGGGACTCTCCTGTAGCACGGGTGTATGTGCTGCCTCCTCCTTTCCGGCAAAGCGTGGCCATGCGGAAGACGATAAATTCCTCTCCAGAACCACGACCATCTCGCCGGATGCTCCAGCACCATTGATTTTAGAAGGCTCCAGCCCTCTACGAGCGCCCAATTCGGCCGCCTGTTTGGCTTTCGTCCTTCACTCCCGCGCCTTCCTCGCCTTCTCCTCCTGCTCCAGCTTCTGCTTGAAGCACTTGGGCCCCACTCCCCCTCGAGTCCTCGAAGAACTCCTAGAGGACGAGCGTGAGCCCGAACCGCCCTCCTCGTGCACCGATGACTCGGTGTCAGCGCCGCCTGGTTTTGTAATATGATCTGCCATTTTTGTTCAATCCCGCTACCCGCCACGGCTCGGGGTTGCCCCCTATGCCCCAGTCCCCTGCCAACAGCAGGGCGACTGGGACTCCATGTCCCTTACTCACCCATGAGGAGAGGGCATCAAGGCCCAGCTCCCTATGGGTTTTCAGGGCTCCCACCGCTCCGACCCGGTGGGCACCGTGACGGGCGCCGCCACGCGGGGGGCCCCACGGACAGACAGGCACCACAGGGTGTCGCACCCCACCCAAGGTCCTGCCCGCCGTGGCGACCAGCCTAGATTCCTTACCCAGGGCCGAGGTAACCTCCGCACCCTGGCTAACCGTTCACTCCGATGGCAGGGTTCGGGAGGGATGCGATCCCCAACCACCGGAGTTACCCGCGCGCCATCGGTCTATTTCACCCGGCGGCCAAGACCCGCCGGCCCCGACCTCGGAATATGTCCGAGCGGCCCGACGGGTTTCCTTCCATATACATCGCCCCGCACCAACCTCGGAATAAGTCCGAGTGGCCCGGGCGGTCTCCCACCCAGGTCGCCTGGCCACGGCCTCGGAATACGTCCGAGCGGCCCAGACGACCCTCCACACTCCAGACCGTGGGACCACGTCTCTGGTGTGCAACCGCCGAGTGTGGGCCTCTCCTCCGGCCAACCCAGGACCACGTCCTGGGCTGGGTCAGAAGAGGGATACCCTTCTCCCCCTCCTGCCGGAGCACCGGCGTGCAATGGAGAAAGGAGGGAAGGGGTCTTCCCATTCCCTCGGCGAGACGGCATCCCTGCCCGTCTCGGGAACGGGGATCACCCTCCCCAACCCCGCCCCGTGGTTTTTTATCGAGGTGACCTTCCTCTATGCCGGCGGGAGGTGTAGAAACACCCCCCTAACGGTCCCGGCCGACCGGGCGTTTGAAGTCAGGGTCGCCATCCCCTACCGGCTATTGGAGCTGGGTAGCCGAAGCTAACCGCAGACTCCTAAGAGGGTAGCCGGGCCCCCGGGTTTCTGTCTGGGTTTTCCTTCCCATAGGTCGGTGGGAGAGCAAGGGCTCAATCCCACACAGCCCCGACCGGCCGGGTGACTTTTATAGAGGCCATCCACCTCGCGGGCCCTGAGAAGGGCCCTCCGGTCTCCGCCAGCCTCGCGGCTGACGGAGATTACGGTGCTGCTGTGCTCGGGTACTTTGGGTTCGCAAAACCCGTATCGGGGACGGTTCCGGGAGTCCCTAGGGACACCCGGGAGGCCGCCCCCGACCCCATGAGGGATCCGGTTACAACTTTTTTTTTATTTTTTGCATGGGTGAAGTCTTCGACTGCTGGGTTCCCTGAGCCGAAACAAAGGTATATGGCCCAGCGGCCCCCTCCGATGTTATGAGGGGGAAGACCCCCCGCCCTCGGGGTAGGACGGGGGAGTGCCGGATTCCTACCGGCTAAAACACCCATGAGTGACCCTAACACTGTGCTGTACTGGGGAGGCCCCGGGAAACGCAATGATCACATCCGTGGGCACCCCCGCACGTCGCCCTTACAGGCAAGCCTGACCTAGCTAACGACAGACGGACGGGTGTCACCACCACCGTCCGTCGTCCCTCTACCCGGGGGTTGCTTTACATAGCCGGCGAGCGAGCGGTGTATTCCCGACCTCTCACCCGCCCCCCGGGGGCGGGAAGGGGAGGAAGACGCGCGCGATCGCCCGAGGACAATCGCCGATCCCCCCCACCCCGCGCTCACCCCAATAGGGGGTCGGCAGGAGAGCGGATAGGATGATCCGCCCCCCTTGTCGCCCCTCCTACAGACCTCCCTTCCATTGACACATCCGCCCCCTCTCCCGGGACCAGGGGAGAGGAGAGGGGGAGGCGCCCGCGCACCCATTCACGCGCGCAGTTGTCCCACCTAGGACCCTTTCCACCGAGGGACAGATAAAGAGAGGGGGAGGGGGAGTCCCTCACCCACACTCATCCTCGCTGCTGGAGGAGGGAGGAGGAGCCTCCCCCCGTCTAACTTTCTCGTCCGCCTTCTTCTGCGTCATAACCTTATCGCAGAAGGAGACGAACTCCCTCCAGTTCTCGCGACCCTCCTCGCCTCCCCGGACCGATGCGGCAATGACGGCCGGGAGGGAGAGGTCCCCTCCTATGCGTGCCCGGAGGACACGGCGCTCCTCTGCTCACGCTGGGCAGTGCTCGAGCGTGTGCTGCGCCGTGTCCGCCTCCTCCGGGCAGTGCCAACAGCGCGTGGTGCGCTCCTTCCCGATACGATGCAGGTATGAGCCAAAACACCCATGGCCCGTCATAACCTGCACCGCGTGGAAGGCCAGGTTCCTCCCCCTGGTGCCTTCCACCCACTCCTCGAGTACCGGTTGGACGGCCTCTATGACCCTCTTCCCCCACAGCTGTCGTGGGTCTCGTAGCCACTCGTTCCACGAGCGGAGGAGGGTCTCCCTAGCTCGGAGCTTCAATGCCCTCCTGGCCTTCGGCAGGACTACTCCGTGTTCCCCTTTGATCTCGCTGACCGCCTCGTACACTTCGGCGTGTGACTTGGCCAGCAAGTGTACCGGGGGGATTCCCGTGCGGTCAGACTCGTTCCGGCAGGTGGCCCGCGTGTCCCCCCAGGGGTCTATTTTGCCGCTTGCGGCCTCATAGATACGGGCAGCACGCCCGGGGTCCCGAGCTCATCAGTACCGGAACGCCTCACGTGGTGAGGGCCCGGGGGGCGCCAGAGACATCAGTCACTGGGGCCCGCGAGGTAGGTGGCCTCTAAAAAAATCGCCCGGCCGGTCGGGGCCGTGAGGGACAGCCTTGGCTCTCCCAACCGACCTATGGGAAGGTAAACCCAGACAGAAAACCGGGGGCCCGGCGACCTCGCTTAGGAGTTTGGATAACCTCGGTTATCCAGTTCCAATCGCCGGTAGGGGATGGCGACTCCGACTACAAACGCCCGGCCGGCCGGGGCCGTTAGGGGGGAGCTTGCTCCTTCCACCGCGCCACGGGGTGGGGTTTGGGGCAGGGGGTACCCCCGTCTCGAAGCGGGCCGGGATGCCGTCCCGCTGAGAGGGAGGGGAAGATCGCGCTTCTCGGACCCATTGCACGCCGGTGCTCCGGCAGGGAAAGAGAGCGGGATTACCTTTCTCGTCCCGGGTCTCGGACGTGGTCCGAGATCCGGGGCGGGGAGGAACCCACACTCACGGCTGCACACCGGGGACGTGGTCTCTTGGTCTGTGAGGGGTGCAGGGTCGTCTGGGCCGCTCGGACGTATTCCGAGGTCGGGGCCAGGCGACCTGGGATGATGGACCGCCCGGGCCGCTTTGTGGCTCGGACGGACCGGCTGCCTTAGGCAGCAGTGAGGGGCGGGCTGCCGGGCTCGACAGCTCCTTAGCAACCGGCCTAGGGGAAGGAAAACCCCGAAATCAAACCATACACACACTCACACACTACACGTTACACTCACAATCGGGTCCGCAGGTTTCCGCCGGGGGTCTCCGGGAGCTCGGGTTGTCGGGAGCGCGTCGTGGCAGAGGGTACAGCGGTTAAAACAGGGTTTCGACATTCCCTGGGCGCCCGATAGTACAGGGGCCCGTGTCGGCCTAACCAGCATGACCTGGCTGCCCCACCAGCGGGCGAATAATCTCGCGGGGGCGAGTACTGCCGGTTGGTGACCGGATGGGACCGTGCTTGTTCTCGCGGGGGCCACCGCCGAGGCCACTGTCCTTCGCGCGCTCGATGTTCCTGGACCTCCCGGACCCCCCGGTATGGGGCCTTGCGGACCCGTGTACACGCACACATACACTCACACACAGGCACACGAGACGTTAAAAGAAAGGGAGGAAATAAACATGAAAATGAATAATAAAAAGAAATTTGTGACCAAAAATGTCGAAAAGAAGTTCGGGGTCTCCCAACCCCAAGCGGAGGAGGAGAAAGTCAGGTCCCCCAGGACGGCTACGCCGACTGGCGGAGGACTCGGTGCCTCCAAGCAGGAGGCAGGCAAGGAAAGGCCCTCCAGGACCATCAAGTCGACGGCCGGACGACCGAAGAGTGTAAAGGAGAGGAGCACCTTGAACCCGCGGGCAGGCAGCGCCCCCGCGTCGCCGAGGGGCTTCACCGGTCCCGACAAAAGCAGGAACCCCCTCTTCGCTGTCCCCGCTTCACTGGTGAGCGTCGAGAGGATGAGCAGAGAAAGGTTAGGGACTTACACCAGTAAGTGGGTGAGTGGTGATAGGAGGAGGACGGACGACATCAAGAAATCGGTGGACGAGTGGGTAGGAGATATCGGGGATGTGTTAGGAGTGCCCCGCGAGGAAACGGTGGGGGCCGGCTCCGAGTCCGTGAGGGAGAGGTCGGGATCGGCCGGCTTGCGGGCGTCTTGGGGGTCCGTGGGGTCAGAGTCGTCGGCCTTTACGGACCCCGAGGACGGTGGGTACTACGCTAGGGAGAAAGGAACCGGCCGAATGGGGAGGCCGATCACTACTGGCGAGTATGAGGCTAAGAAGGTCCGACTCGCCAAGAAAGTGAGGGAGGAAGAAGAAAGAAGGGTCAGAGAACTTTCGGACCCTACTGTGGTTCCCTCCCTCTCCAAAAACCGTAAGGTTAAAGAGAGGGAAATGATGGAGGAGCTTAGGATGGTTCCTACGGCTGACCTTGCAGCCGGAGGCAGCATCGCGGACGAAGCAGTCAGAATCGGCGACCGGAGGAGACGACGGTAAGGCTGACCTGACGGACGGGGCGCAAGCAGCGTTCAAACACCATGTGTGAGCGAGCGCGCTCACACATACATTTTCAATTTTCCCGCCTTAGATAGCGTAAATTCCATTATGGTAATTCATTTTGTTTGTCTATCACCTTCACAAGTGATTTATGAGTGCCCGTTGGCACGCTGATATATTTAGGTTTTTATTTTACTAAGGCCGGGATAAGATTATGTTTCGTTTATTCAATTTAATTTGAGTGTGTTATTAAAAGCCACTCATGGCGACTAACGTACATTTAAGTTTCCTTTTCATTTCCTATGATTTTCTGTCACGTAAGTAAATCGGTTTGATCCGAGTGTTAATAAAAGTTACTCCGACGACTCGATGCGTTATGAGATAAGGGGACAACCCCGTAATTCAGCGTTACCGCGCGTCAGCGTGAACAGCCACACACGTCCGAGCGTGTTGCAACCAAATAAATGCATAGTGCGTGAAAGTCACGTCACGTGAAATATATCGCGGCGAGGCGACTCGTGAGCGTCATTAGGACTTCAGCGGACACTGCGATCGTGATTGCGATTGAGTTTGAGGCTTGTGCCGGGATATCATGGCACATGCATAATCCGATCAAACTAACGTTAGTAACGCGTTAATAGGATGCTAATTAAGGCATGTTTGATGGTTATTTCTAATTTTGCGTCATGTGCCAGAAAATCTTGGCACACACCTTGTATGACCAAATGGCCATCGGGAATGGTCTGCAGAGGTCCTAAATAGCATAACTAGCGACTTTCGCCCTGATCCGACCTGGGTGACGGAAACACCCACCACGGACACCTTTCCCTGGAACAACCGTGTGAAAACATCTCTACGGGTCACCAGGAGTGCGACGCACCAGGTCCCGTCGACCTCCGACGTCTGTGCCGGAAGTTCAATTCCAGGACCATCTACGGGGAAAGGACCACCAGGGATGCCTTTTCGAGCCCATCGCGAGTCCCAATATCGCGATCCCGTTTCGATCCGTCGAGTGTGCCCGTAAAACCTGGCACACATATATAATGTTAATAAAATCATCACGGACGGCATTAATAAGTGCCCAATTGCATTAATATCGCGGTCCCGTGCGAGTCTATATAGAGATGATCCGACAGGGTTTCCACCCCCTCGGACACCCTCCACCCCGTGATGCGGCGCGCGGCAGGGGGGCTCGCCCACGTGATGTCCACAATGGAGCCCTCCCGATGCCGCACGCAGGTCTGCACGGACCCCGCGTTCAGTACGCAGAGCCCGAGGCCCGCCGCCCATCCCTCGAGGATCCTTCCCCTGGCATGGGTGACCGGCGACCCCCACAACGCCGACTTGGCGTTAAAGTGGCCGGCCACCACGACCGGGCCGGGGAGGACCCTCGACACGCAGCCCCAAAGGCTGTCGAGGGACGCCTCAAACTGGGCAGCTGTCACGCTGGGGGATATGTACACCCCCACAACCGTGACGCCGACCCATTTGACGGAGACAAACCCGTCGCCCGACTCAAGATGAGTGCAGGCGACGGGGGTTTCCGTCATCCGCCACGTTATGGCCACGGAGCCGCGCCGGTCTACCGCCCAGCACGGGTGATCCGGCGGCACCCGGTACGGCTCCGCAGCCACCCCCAGACCACTGCCGCGCTCTGCCATCGTGTGCAGAAACACGTCCTGGGCAGCGCTTAGATTGGCAGTGGTTTAGATTGGCCCGGAGGAGCCTCTGGGCCATTAGCCTATGTAACCCGGCCCGAGGTCCTCCGCCATTTTCTCCGTCTCCTGCCCGTCTTCCCCGGGCTCGACCATCTTAGCCGGCGGCTTCGTCCCCACGTCCCGCAAGCCGGCGGGTGGTGTCTGTCGTCGCCGTAGACGACAGCAGCGGGGCAGCCGCCCCAATGCTTAGCCTCCTCCGTTGGGGCTTCGGCTGCTGCTCGTCGCTGCTGCTGCCGTCCCCTATTCTCCTTCCCGTTCCCGTTGCTCTTTTGTTCTCCTTAACTGACACCACCTCGACGCCGGTGATGGTCGGGAGGCGCCGCCGGGGGGGCTCGGTCTCCACCTCCATCGCCACCGCGCTTCCCGTGGTGACTTGGAAGGGCGGTGGCGGTCTCGCCGCTGCGACGTTGGCCCTCCTTCCTGGCCTAGCCTTTTTGTTGGCCGAACCGCAGGCCCCGCCGCCCGCCCTATGCCCGGACGGCCTGCCGAGGTACACACAAACCGGGCACCGGGGCGCCGCCGCGCAGTCCCGGGCCCTGTGGCCCTCCCCGCCGCACCGGTATCAACGGGAGCTGCGGTCCACGTCGCTGGTGCAGCTCGCCCGGACATGGCCACCCTCCAGGCATTTGAAGCACTGGAGGGGGCGCGCCCCCAGCGGCTGCACCCTGGCCTGGAACCATCCGACTCTGAGTTTGACGCCCCCACCAGTGACGGCGTTAACCGCCGTCAAGGGGCACCTCACCCACGCCGTGTTGAGGCCATTCGGCCCTCTCCTCAGCGGCCCGACCTGTACCTGGGCCGGCAGACAACCGCCGGCCCCGGCGACAGCGACCGCCAGTTCCTCCGCCGTCACGGAGTCTTCGACGTCCAGGACCCGGAGCTCCCCAGTCTTCACGGGCTTGGACACCTTGACTCCTTCGCGCCCAGCGAACAGCTTCGTCATGTTGTCCGCTAGCGCGTCCGCTTTAGCGGCGCTCTCCGTCCCCGGGACCTCTACCAGGAGGGCACCGGTCTGCGCCCTTTTCGATCTGAGGCCACCCCCGATTTCCAGCTCGCTGAGGGAGATCTTGTTACGAGCATCTCGCATGAGGTCCTCGTAATCCCCCCCAGCGCTGGTGAGGGTCACAGCCGCGGTACGCGGCGGCTTCCTCCTTCCGGCTTTGCGCCCCTTCCCGTACTTGGTCGGGCTGGGCGTGTCGGTCTGTGCGCCCCTGACGACACCCCGCAGGGTAGGGCCCTTTTGGCCCTCGGCGGTCCCGCTTGTCGTTGTGGCCGCCGCCTGCCTCCGGCTCGCTCTCCCCCTCCTCACCACCGTCGCCCAGGTATCGGGCTCAACGGTGGCGCTCGTGGAGATGGTTGCGTCCGCCCGGGTATCAGGCCGCGCCCTCCTCATAGGGGCAAGACCCTTAACCCGCGGATCACTGACCCCGACGCCGGTACCGGCGGCCGTGGGGGCGGCGGCCGCGGCAGCGACTCCTTCTCCTCTGGCCGTCGCCGCAGCCGGCTCGGCCTTCTTCTTGCCCCTGCCTTTCTTGGCAGGGGCCTCCGGTCGCCTCGCGCTCGCGCTCGCCGTCGTCTCCCCGGCTCTCCTCGCCGCCCCGCGGGCAGCGTCTTTCTTCGCGGGGGGGATTGTCTCGCCGAACTTACCCCCCATCGGGCCCAATCTTTCCGGGACCACGTGCCCCATCCTTTCCATTATTTCGGAGAGCATCACCCTCACCTGGTTGGTGACCTTGAGGGTGATCCTCTCCTCCATGGACTGCTCGCTGGACGACGACGCTCGCATCGGCGGGACCGCCTCGTCCAGCAGGGCCGGCCTCTTTCCTCCCAGGGAGGGTCTGTATGCGGGCGGCATACCCTCCCTCTGGATGGAGGCCAGCACCTCCAGCCTCCTCGTCTCGACTGTCTCCTCCACCGTTTCAATTTCTCCGGAGGAGGAGGAGACCGGGGTAGGCTTGTTTTTTGCCCTTCTCCCGCGCACCCCCACGGCGGGTGAGCCGGGGCGGGCGGCCATCGGTGCCGAAGGAGGCTCGACGACCACCTCCATGGGCGTCTCTAGCTGGGTGCGTCGTATCTCCTCCACCGTCGCCTGGAGCTTACGATTCTCCTCCCGCAGGGCGGCAACCTGCACCCTCAGCTCCTCCAATTCGACGTCCCTCTCCTGGCCCATCCGCTGGGCCATCTGGGCCACGGCTGCCGTTATCGTGGCAGCCGCGCTGTTAAGGTGGCCCATGTCAATGCCCCTTAGGCTGGCCGCCGTTAGGGTCTTGCTGATGAGGTCTATGGGCAGCATCTTGAACAGATTGCAATAGTTGTGTTGAAGGATATTTAATACGCTGTTGGTGTCGTGCGTATCCCAAAAACCAAAGAACACTTGCAACATGCGCACATGTCCCCAGTGTTCGAGCACCTGCTTGACGCACACACACAAAGGGACCAGTATGCTCGCCACCTCCTCGTGGTTGGTCCTGGATTGCGCTAAGAGCGGGCACTAATTGTGTCGCTTATAAGTTATAAACAATAGCTGATTTTCAAAATCAGTATACTTGTCAATTCAATACTACCGTCGCATACACATCTGCGCTCACATGTTTACAGTTACGCGTATATTACGATCGTAAACCCGATTTCGTATATTCACTAGATTACATGCAAAAAGCTAAAAATCGAACTTTTGAAGCACAGTATCTCGAAAACCATTGATTTTTGGACCTTGTGTCCATTGAGACTTTTGATCAGGAGGTCATGAAGAATAACATACTACAGTTTCAGCAAATTTGGCCGAGAACCAAATTCCCCTGCTTTGGATGCGGGGTCCTTTTCATCATGCGCCCTGTTCGGTAACGCGGATGTGTCCTCTTCTTCGCGAACATCCGTACGCGATGCTCCTTGCGATCGCGTATGTAGCGCGATTGGACTTCGCCCCACGGTCGCGATTCTGTCGATCCGTGGTATGCACTCTCTTCTGACACTGCCTCCTTTTTTAGGACCTATTTTGCCGCTTGCCTTCGCTTACGCGAATCTACGTATCGAAATTCCCTATAACCGTGATTCTGAAATTTTACTTTAAAAAAATTTTCGAAACGTCCGCACGCCTAATTACGCGATTTTACGCACCGTTCTATTGACCGGATTCGCGCTTTCTATATATGCACGTTTTTTCTGAGACGATTCTACTCATCTATACGACTACGCACTTATGCGCTTACGTCTCGCGGTTACTATTTCGGGTAATGTAACGAATGTGACAGCGAATCGCTTTTAATCACTATTCTACTACGCTAGTACGCTTTACGCGTTACACGCTATGTCACGAACTTCACTTCAGTTACGGCCGCAGACGATGTGAAAGAACGTGATTGGCGAATTTTTACTACGACACGCTTCTACGCTAATTCGCGTTACGCATCTGGTTTTGTACGCCACTACAGTATTATATTTCGGATACGTCAGTGGCCGAGTTTAAGAACTCTACAGGCAATTTGTTCGCTAAGACTCGTTGTTACGTGTTACGCGTTACGACTCCTATCACGCCCGTTGTTTCTGGTACGTCAATACGAAAATATTAGAATGGGACAAGTGATTTTTATTAGGATCGTTTATTAAATACGCGCCTACGCGTTACGAGTCCTGTCACGGTCGCCATTTCGTTTAAGCCGGTTGTGTCTTACGCTACGTCACGGCTTAGTCGTATAAGCTTCTTTACGATTTCGCGCTCGAAAACCAGGCCGAATGTCACCGCATTGACCGTGTGGGTTTTCTCGGTGACTTACAGGTTCTCTCGTGTGTTGCGCAACCGCGCACTACGCTTTTCGTGGCTTCAAGACTGTAACCGGACGGGTTACAATTTGACTCAACCTGACCGCCGGTAAGTTTGTGACCGAACGTTCGACCTGACCCTACACCACCCTTCGGTAAGGTTGCAACCAAACCGGCTGTCGGTAACGTCACTCACTACCCTTCTTCTTTCTGTTCTAGCTAACCTGACCAGACGGAAGGGGATTTGGCCCCGACTCACTCTTATATCTATGGATATTTTATCGGTCGCCACTCGGTTTTACCGTGTACCTACCGAGAAGGTTAGAAAATCGACCAACCTTTAAGGTTTCCTTCTTTATCAACTTTTCGTCTGTTTTAGGTTCCTCCGGATGCCGGATCTGCTCCGCTGCACTCTGATTTGCCGCCGCCGTGGGATCTTCGGGACGTCGCTGGACAAGATCGTGGATCACCGTCACCTCAGTTATTATTTAGGTAATTATCAATGAGTTACTCGTGTTTAACATGTATGTGTTCCAAAATAATAAACTGTTTTTATTTCTTTAAACAACTGATTTATTTCTCACTATACGCGAATTACAATATGGCCGTCGTTGTCGCGGCGGCCTATCGATCGTCGTCGTTGCTCGTGGCACTCCCGTGCAACTTTCCGTTATTTCGATCAGACTTACGCGGTTGTTCGCGGATGTCGCCCGGTCTGCTCTTTCGTCGTACTCGGTATGATCGTAGAATAGCCGTTCGCGTTTCTCCGCACTTTGGTCGCGTAATCTTATTTAGAGGTCCGTTAGGACGTTAATAAATATCGTTTGATTGTATGACAATATACTTTTATTTATTTCTTATAAAGTCGCGTTACACTCAAGCTCGCCGATCGCGATTGGTTATTCGAGTTGTTTGCGCTGACTTTCTTATCACTCGGAGATCGCACCGTTCGCGGGTTCAATGCCCTGATTCGATTGCCTATCTGTTGGGTCCGCACTCTCTGGCTGCTCATGGGCGAAAGACCCCGGGTCGCCCGCCGGGCGGCCATATATAGGAAAACTCACGCCTGCGCAATGGCGTTCTGCTTGTGCGCACGTACGCCGTGGGTTCTTTGTTCTCGTTCGCCGGTCATGCGTAAACATCGTGACATGGAGGGTTCTAGAACGTTTTTTCTGTTTGTTATTCCATTTCCAACTACGCAGTATCTTTTTTCAACCATAATAATTCTAACTTACTACGCAGTATATTTTTTCAATCTAACTTATTTCCGCGTTCCAGAATCTTCCATTTACATTTGCTTGTCACGTAGCGATATTTAATAACAATGAGCTATCGCTATTGTCCATGTTTTGGTAATCGCCTTATTAATAAACTATTTATCCTTTTACGGGAACAAACGTTCGGACATCGACGCCGATGTCGCTCCGGATTATACTTTGACCTTCTAATTGCGGTCTTCGCGTTTGTTCCTGTAGAGGATGTCAGGGTGGCTAATTTTGTGCGCAGTTAACTAATGACGGCGGGACCGATGCTGCTGTCCCTTGGGGAACCTATCCGCGTCGTTTAACCCTATTGTCCTCGTAGAGGACGTCTGCGTACCTTTTTTTTCTTACATGGGTGAAATCTTCGACCGCTGGGTTCCCGGGCCGAAACCCGGTATATGGCCCAGCGACCCCCTCGGATGTTTGGAGGGGGAAGACCGGCGGGGCCCCCCAGGGGCCGCTTGCGGCCTCATAGATACGGGCAGTAGCACGCCCGGGGTCCCGAGCTCATCAGTACCGGAACCCCTCACGTGGTGAGGGCCCGGGGGGCGCCAGAGACATTAGTCACTGGGGCCCGCGAGGTAGGTGGCTTCTATAAAAATCGCCCGGCCGGTCGGGGCCGTGAGGGACAGCCTTGGCTCTCCCAACCGACCTATGGAAAGAAAAACGCAGACAGAAAACCGGGGGCCCGGCAACCTCGCTTAGGAGTTTGGATAACCTCGGTTATCCAGCTCCAATCGCCGGTAGGGGATGGCGACCCCGACTACAAACGCCCGGCCGGCCGGGGCCGTTAGGGGGGAGCTTGCTCCTCTCACCGTGCCGCGGGGTGGGGATTGGGGTAGGGGGTACCCCCGCCTCAAAGCGGGCAGGGATGCCGTCCCGCTGAGAGGGAGGGGAAGATTCCGTTCTTCGGACCCATTGCACGCCGGTGCTCCGGCAGGGAAAGAGAGCGGGATTACCTTTCTCGTCCCGGGTCTCGGACGTGGTCCGAGATCAGGGGCGGGGAGAAACCCACACTCACGGCTGCACACCGGGGACGTGGTCCCTCGGTCTGTGAGGGGTGCAGGGTCGTCTGGGCCGCTCGGACGAATTCCGAGGTCGGGGCCAGGCGACCTGGGATGATGGACCGCCCGGGCCGCTTTGCGGCTCGGACGGACCGGCTGCCTTAGGCAGCAGTGAGGGGCGGGCTGCCGGGCTCGACAGCTCCTTAGCAACCGGCCTAGGGGAAGGAAAACCCCGAAATCAAACCATACACACACTCACACACTACACGTTACACTCACAATCGGGTCCGCAGGTTTCCGCCGGGGGTCTCCGGGGGCTCGGGTTGTCGGGCGCGCGTCGTGGCAGAGGGTACAGCCGTTAAACAGGGTTTTTAACGTTTCCCTGGGCGCCCGATAGTACAGGGGCCCGGGTCGGCTTAACCAGCATGACCTGGCTGCCCCACCAGCGGGCGAATAATCTCGCGGGGGCGAGTACTGCCGGTTGGTGACCGGATGGGACCGTGCTCGTTCTCGCGGGGGCCACCGCCGAGGCCACTGTCCTTCGCGCGCTCGATGCTCCTGGGTTCCCCGTATCCCCCGGTATGGGGCTTTGCGGGCCCGTGTACACACACACACTCACACACACGTATTTAGATGTTCGATTAGGAGGTAACACCAAAATGAAAATGTCGACAAACAAGGAATTAGAATTGAAAAACGTCGAACAGAGGTCCGGGGTTTCCCAGCCCCAATTTAACAAGAAGTACAATTTGAAATAACAATTCTTACTTTTAGTGTCCCAATAACGCTGGATCAGCGTTTTTTAATTATAAACACAGTCACAGCATCGTTCTCATGGCTATCTGCGATGCAAACTACATAATACGTTTTGTGGATATCGGGGCATACGGACGACGAAGTGATGGTGGCGTCTTCAAAGAAAGTGCTATGGGGAAAGCGTTCGAAGAAGGTAGAATGAATATTCCACAGCCAGCAGCGGTTGGAGAGGGTTTCGAGCGCGAAACCCTCTAAGGACAAGCCCGCACCGAAGAGTGTGCAAGAGAGGCGGGCAAGGGAGGCGGCCGACGCCGCTGACGCTGTCAGCGGTACGTCTACCGGCCTCCGAAGCGGCTCACCCGACGTAACGGGTGAGAAGGAGAGGAAGGTAGGCGGGGGGGTCTTCTCCAGGGCCAAGGAGGACATCGCGGCCTTGGACAGGGTGATCCTCCAGCTGAGACGAAGGGAGGTCCCCCCGGCGTCTAAGACAGAGGAGACGCGGGGCCGTAAGCCCACGGAGGGGGCCTACTATGTAAAGAGGCTCGAGGAGCAAAGGCGGGAGATCGCCGGTCTTCTCGAGGATTTCCGGGGCGTCATAGACGCATCAACGCCCGTGGACCTGTCGAGGAACAGGAAGGTCCTCGAGAAGAAGGCGGCGGAGGAGTACCGCCCGACTCCAATAGAGACCCTGCCGGGGATCATTCTGCAGGGCGTCCGCGATATCGACCGGGTGGTCGGCAAGTCGGGCAACCTTCAGGGGCCCCTGGAGGGTGTGTTGAACAGGGCCGCGGCGAATATCGCGGCCGCGGTCGGGCACCTGGCCCAGAGGCAGGCGGGCTGGGCCTCCAACGACGAGAGGGACGTGGAGTTGGAGGATCTGCGCGGCAAGATCTCCTCCCAGGAGGAGGAGATCAAGCAATTGAGGGAGCAGCAGTCGCAGCACGCGCTGCTGCAAACTCAAGTGCTGGAGCTGCAGCGACAGCTGCAGCAAATGCAGAAGGAGAGGCCCCAAACTGGGAGGCCGGTTATCCGGGACAGGGTGGCAATGAAGAGGGTCAGGGTGATTGACACCTCTTCGTCGGAGGAGGGCCGGCCGCTTCCGAAGATCCCGTCCGCCCAGCCCTCGGTGGGTGAAACGACGGACTCCCCGCCGGCACCTATGGAGGTGGGGACAGAGGTGGAGAGCTCTTATGAGCGCCACCGGGAAGAGCTCGAGAGAGTGGGGCTCCCACCTCTCTACAGGCCGCCCGTTAAGGGACAGCGGGCCCTGTTGGAGGGGGCCGTGCTCCCAAGGAGGGAGGCCGCCTCTACCGGTGGCGCCGTTGCCGCCGCTGCGAGAGAACAGTCGGAGCCGGTCCCCCGGGTCGTTGAAAGCCTGAGAGGAGAAATGCTCCGGCTGTTCGAGGAGGTGACGGCGTCCTGCCGAGGTAGGATGATGGAGGAGGTGGACCGGTTGCTGGGAATGAGGGCCCCGGCACCCGGTTCCACGGCCCCGGAACTGGTGAGGGGGGCGACGGCCCCTCCCCCCCACGCGACGGGGATGGAATGGATCGTCGTCCCCGACAAGAGGACAAGGAGGAGGAAGGGGAAAAGGGGTGCCAACCCCCCGGCGGTTGAGCCGAAAGGTGTGGCGCCTTTTAGAGGGGCGGCGGAGGGAGGCGTCGGGGGAAGCGGGAAGGGCCCGCAACCCCGAGGTCCTCCGTCTGTGCCCCTTCCCCCCGACGGGACGGCCGCCAAATCATACGCGGCGGCGGTCGCCGGTGGAACTGGGGGGACGGCAAGAGAGGGGGAGAGACTGGTGACTTTCCCCCTCCCGAAGTGGGCCGCCGCCGCGACAGCGGCGGCCGGCGGGACTAGTGTCGGGGCAAAGTCCCGTAAGAAGGCCGGTGGCGGGGTCCCGTCGGTCCCACGTCCGGGTAGGCCGGGGAGGCGCAGGGAGCCTAAGACCCCCGCGGTCACTCTGACCTGCCCGGACGAGAAGTACGGGGAGATGATGTTGCTGGCAAGGCAGCGCATCAATCTTTCCGAACTGGGGATCGACGGCCCCTTCAATGTAAGAAGGACGGCCACCAAAGCCCTCATCATCGAGGTGGCGGGGCCGGACTGCGGCGCCAAGGCGGACGCCCTGGCCGGCGAGATGTCGGCGTTGTTTGCCGGCCAGGAGGGGTCCGCGTCGGACGTCCGACGATGTCCGCTGAGCTGAGGCTCAGCGGACTGGATGATTCGGTGCAGGAGGGAAAGCTGAGGGAGGCACTGGCCGCCAAGGGCGGGGTGGCTCCCTCTAGTATCACGGTTGGGCCGCTACGGCGGGCGCCCAACAGGCTTAACACCTTTTTTGTGAGGTGCCCGCTGGCGGCGGCCAATGTGCTCTCAAAAGAAAGTCACGTTGGCGTGGAGTGGGTGAGGGCGCGAGTCGAATTGCTCGACAAGCGCCCTCTCCAGTGCTACAGGTGTCTCGAGGTGGGTCACACTCGAGCCACCCGTAGCAACGAGGTGGACCGCACCGGTAGTTGCTACCGGTGTGGCGTAGTTGGCCATCAGGCCCGCACGTGCGCGGCCGCGCCGAAATGCGCGGTCTGCGAGCGTGCGGGTCGCCCCTCCGACCACCGGATCGGGGGGAAATCCTGTCCCGGTGGGAAGGGGGCGTGGGAAGGGCGCGGCCACCGCCCCAGAAAAGAGGGGGAAGGGGTAAGGTGCCCCCCAAGACCCCCTCGACGTTTGGGACGGCGGGCGCGAAGGGCGCCTCCACGTCGGGGGCGCCGGTTTCGGGGACTCTTTTCGCGCTCCCCCGGGTGACGGGCAACGAACCCATTGGGCTCGTAATTCGCCGCATCACAACGGCCTCAGACGGGGTCGACGCGGCGTTGGACAAGGCGGAGGTGGTGGCGGCCGGGATGAGCGACGAGGTCGCCGCCATGAGCGCCGCCACGGATGCGGCGCTCGCGTTGTACGCCGCCGAGTACGCGGCGGGGGCTGGTTCCGTGGGCTGGGTGGGTCCACGGGACGATGAGGAGCCCTCGCTCGGGCCCGGTTATATCGGGGGAAAAGTCGCGTCGGCGGCCGAAGAGGGGAAGGTGCCGGAGGACCCCATGGATTTCGCGGAAGATCAATGTCCGTAAGGGTCTTCCAGGCGAACCTAAACCACGCCCGCGCTGCCCAGGATTTATTTATCCACACGATGGCAGAGCGCGGGTGTGGTTTGGGGATAGTCGCGGAACCCTACAGGGTCCCAGTAGCCCACCCCTGCTGGGCCAAAGACCGCAGTGGCTCCGCGGCTATCACGTGGCGGGCATTGCCACAGGCCACCCCGTGCACTCGTGGTGAAGCCGGGGTGGGTTTTGTGGCGGTGCATTGGGGGTCCACTTCCGTCGTGGGCGTGTACACCCCTCCGAGCTGGGACCTGGCCAAGTTCGAGCGGACGCTCCACGATATGGAGGGATGCGTCCGCCGATGCCCTACTGGCCGGGTCATAGTGGCGGGAGACTTCAATGCGAAATCCACGCTTTGGGGTTCCCCGCGCACTGCCGCGAGGGGCAGCGTCCTGGAGGGGTGGGCGGCGGGGCTCGGCCTGTGTCTCATAAACACGGGCCGAGTAAGCACATGTGTGCGCCGGCAGGGGGCCTCGGTGATCGATCTCATTTGGGCGACCCCCCCTGCCGCGCGCGAGATACACGGCTGGAGGGTGGCCACAGACTTGGAGTCTCTGTCGGACCATCGTTTCATTGAAATGATGGTCCGGGCCACTCCTCCGGCAGTGCTGTCCCGCCACCGCGCCGCGGAGAAAACGCGGCGGAGATGGGCCCTCAAGAAGTTGGACCGGGATCGCCTACTAGCGGCGATTCTGGTCCTAACTTGGGGAAGGGCGGAGGGCGACGCCCTTGCCGAGGGGACCGGGGAGGTGGATGTGGACGCGGAGGCGGATCGATTGGTGGAGGCCGCGTCGCGAGCGTGCGACGTGGCGATGCCCCGCGTCCGCACCATTCCCCCCCGACGAGCCGCCTATTGGTGGACGGACGAGATTGCCGAGCTTCGGCGCTCGTCCGTCCACGCGTGCCGGCGCACAGTGGGCCAGGAAACCCGAAATAGTGGCCAAAAGTCGATGTCGGACTTTCGCCTAAAAAAGTATACTAGCATCAAGCATATTAGTTAAAGTATTTTTTGTGAAAATTTCTAGTTGATTTGTTGGATATTGCTCCATTGGTAATTATTTAAAGTTGAAAAATTGCATTTAAGAATTAAAGATAATTTTCTCATAAATTTTCGAATATTTAAGTATATTTTGCAAAATTAAATTACACATCTGGAATTTATTCATCTCGCTGTATATGTTTATCGTAAAAATAGCACAGAAAGCGAAAAATTGCATAAAAATGTACACATGTAAGTGATTTTACATGCGTTATCTTCTGTTTTTCAATTCCGTTCTCGCTGCCGAAACGTGATATCGCTACGCACCGCTTTTAAATTATGTAAACAAGGTATCATTATATTGCTATCGATGTGCGCTTGAAGTTAAGTCGGCGCCTTTTTTGCGCTTTTGGGATTATACCATAGAAAATTGTAAATATGTCACAGAGAATGCGCGCAAAAAGTCGGCTCTCGCGGCGCGGCGCGGCGCGGCGGTGCTTAGTTAGAAGACTCTGCCAAAGTCTTTCTTTCTTTTTTAATAAAAAGAGAATCCATTTTCATAATTGTAACTCCATTAAACGGTGAAGAATCGGCAAGACGCATACTTTTTGTCTTTCAAAATATCAAAAATGTTGAGAGTAACAAAAAAAGTTCTGGCACATATTCCTACTAATTCTGAGACGACACTTGGGTGTAAATTATATACTTACAAAGCTAGGAGTTGATGCAAAAGATGTGAGATCTGAAGATTTAGATCGATTAAAAGCTTCTGTGTCCTGTCTAAGAAGCAAACGCAATTCCCGATTTAATGCAGCAAGCAGAAAGATGCACAGATTTGAGTCAAATAATTCTAAATGGCTAGATTCCGAATTTGATATACCTAATTTATTTCGTAAAAGTAATATGGAAAATTCCGTTTCTGAATCGCGATCTGGTCGACATCCTCTCGAATTTATCGAAAAATCGGGTAGATCTCTCGAGAAGCTGCGATGATAAGTACCCAGAATGAGCACAATCCAAGTAAAATTTTAATGGCTTGTTTAATTCCTTGTCACGCAACAAGGAAATCCGGAGAGAAGGATTTACATGCAGTTTTAAAAGATATTGATAAAACTTCAGATTGTCCGAGTAAAATCAGAAAGTTGTTGAATACATCAACACCTACGATAAAGAAAAAAACGCCAATCGAAGCTCTCACATTCATGTTGGATAACTCACTTAGCAAACAAGTATATACAAATATGCGCTTGGAATGTATTTCATCTAATGCAGACATCAGGTCAAGTTATAATGATGTTAGGAGTGCTAAAGCAGAATGCAGACCTCCTAAAGATGTGATTTCGATTACCGAAAATGTTGCTGAAGTTCCGGTGCAGTCACTTCTTAATCATACTGTACAGAGAATAGTAGAATTACAAAAAAAAGTTATAGACGAAAGTATGTGCAGAAGTAATTGTACAGAACTTGAAGCCAAGTTATTATGTTCTTGGGGATTCGATGGCAGTACCGGCCATTCCCCTTACAAACAGCAGTACCAACACCAACATAATAACAGTTTTAATGATGAAAGTTTGTTCGTTACTACTCTTATCCCAATACGATTAGTATCCTCTAATGACATTATATTATGGAACAATCGAACGTCACAATCTTCCAGATTTTGTCGTCCAATAAAATTGGAATATGAAACAGAATCGCACGACGTGATTATGAAACAAAAACAAGCAGTAGAGGAACAAATAAGCAAATTACAAGCGTTTGAAATTATGTTGAATAATTGTCGTATACGCATACATTTTTCGTTATTTTTAACATTAATCAACGGAAAAGTTTTAAATATCATTATTGGCACAAAATCGATGCAAACCTGTCCAATATGCCATGCTACGCCGAAGACTTTTAATGATCTGGCAAATAAATCAAAAGGCGTTTTTACGCCGACACCAAATTCCCTTCAATATGGCTTAAGTCCATTACATGCATGGATACGTCTTCTTGACTGTTGTCTACACTTATCATATCGCATAGGTATTAAAAAATGGCAAATGAGAACTGTTTATGACAAAACTGAATATGCGAAACGAAAAAAAGCGGTACAGGCAATTCTTTGGGAAAAAATTGGATTAAAAGTCGATAAACCAAAACCTGGAGGCAGTGGCACTACCAACGACGGAAATACGGCACGATGGGCTTTTCAGGATCCTGATGCTTTTGCTGATTACATTGGCCTCGATCGCCAATTGATACGTAATTTTAAGACTATATTAATCGCCATGTCGTGTGAATTCCCTATAAATTCTATTCATTTTGACGCATTATGTACATCTACAGCTGAGATTTATGTTGCTCATTATTCTTGGTATCCGATGCCTTCAAAACTACATAAAATCTTAATGCACGGTGCTGAAATTATCAGAACAAGTATACTTCCCGTGGGAGTGATTGGCGAGGAGGCATCGGAATGCAGAAATAAAGATTACAAAAAATATAGACAATATCATAGTCGAAAACATAATCGCATAGCAAATTTGCAAGATCTTTTTTATCGAGCAATGGATACCTCAAATCTAATAATATCGACTATGAGTCTCGAAAAAAGAAGAAAACTCCCACTTCCACAGGAAGTAATAAATTTATTTCAAATTTTTTCGAATCCTAATACTGAAACAAAGATGAAAATATACCCGGTCTTCAAGAAACATTCACGTCCTTAAATAATGTAGAATTGTCGGATGAAGAATGTTAAGTCATTAGTCATTACTCTTTATTGACTCCGTGAGAGGCGAGGGGACTCACAATAAAAAAGCACCCCGGTTTGTGAGAGGCGAGGGGACTCATACTAAAAAAGCACCCCGGTTTGTGAGAGGCGGGGACTCACACTAAAAAAACACCCCGGTTTGTGAGAGGCGAGGGGACTCACACTAAAAAAGCACCCCGGTTCGTAAGAGGAGAGGGGACTCACGCTAAAAAAATACCTCGAAATATAAGGGGTCTCAAATTGTACTGCGACCTCCACGTACGTAGGACCTAAAACCTACATCTTGTAGGCTAATTGTAGTCCTTATAATCCAAAAATTAATAAATTTTTTTATTTTGTGGCTACCATTTTAAACCTGCTATTTTGAATTTTTTAATTCTGAGTTTGGAATCAAAATCAACAACCCAGAAAACCTTTCAATATCAAGCTTCATCACGATCGGAGCACTTTTACCATTTCCGTCCGCCATTTCGGATTCGCCATTTTGAATTTATAAATTTTGAGTTGGGATTCGAAATCAACAACCCCGAAAACCTACCAATACCAAACTTCATCACGATCAGAGCACTTTTAGTAATTTTGTCCGCCATTTTGAATCTGCCATTTTGAATTTCTTAATTCTGAGTTTGGATTCGAAATCAGCAAACTCGAAAACCCCTGAGTACCAAATTTTACTGTAATTGGAGCATTTTTAGTATTTTGGCCACTTTTTCGGGTCTCCTGGCCCACTGTGCGGCGGTGGCTGAGGGCCCGCGCTGGGCGCGGTGCTTTCGGCGAGAGGGAGGCGGGTGAGGCCTGGCGTGCTGCCCGCCAGGAGCTCTCCCGTGCCATCTTCGCGGCCAAGAAGAAGGCCTGGGAGGAGTTCCTTGCCACGGTAACGGAGGATCCGTGGGGGCGTCCGTATAAGCTTGTCATGGACAGGCTCAAGCCATGGACGCCCCCGCTCACGGAAACACTGGCCCCCCAATTTGTCGGCGGGGTGGTGGATATACTTTTCCCCGCCGACAGAGGAGAAGAGGTCCTCTATCCGGAGATTAGAGTTTCGGAATGGAGAGAGGACCTGGGGGTCAGTGGGGAGGAGGTGGCGAGGGCTATCCGCGGGGTCAAGAAGCAAAAGGCCCCTGGCCCCGACGGAATCCCAGGCAAGGTCTGGACCTTGGCCGCGGGGAAACTGGCCGGATGGATGCGGGAAGTTTTTACCGCATACCTGTGCACCGGCCGGTTCCCCAGAAGATGGAAGGAGGCCAGCCTGGTCCTCCTGCCAAAGGCGGGTAAGCCCGCGGATTCCCCGTCCGCGTACAGGCCCGTGTGCTTGCTGGACAAGGCGGGCAAAATCTGTGAAAGGATCATTGCCGCGCGCCTAGTCCAGCATCTGTCCCGGGGTGAGGGAAGAGGTCTCTCCGACTACCAATTCGGCTTCCGTGCGGGGAAGTCAACCGTGGACGCGATCAGGCGCGTCCTCTCCCGCGCGGAGGCCGAGATTGAGGAGGGGTGAGTGGTGTTGGGCGTCTCGTTCGACGTCGTCAACGCCTTCAACGCCCTCC